>JAODAL010026652.1:0-56353 GCA_025379985.1 Phyllomedusa bahiana | reverse complement strand
TTTTAAAAAAAAGGGATTTTTGCGCAAACAAAGGGCTCAGTTACTAGAAATTTTTATCCATATAAGTTCAGGCTGCCCAATATCCAGGAAATATTTCAATAGCAAACTGTTAATAATAAAGATATTCCACTACAATGTCTACACTAAGTCTTGGTGAACTTTATCCAATGTTCTTTATAGATAGAGCTTGTCTGTGTTCGCCCGCGGCCCCCCCCCCCCGCTCCCACCGCCGTGAATTTACAGCGGTAGATGCTGCTTTAAAATTCTCTCTAGCTAACTACATAAATTCTTCAAATCTCTAATCTAACTAAATTGGACGGATCACAGCTAATAGTAGAGGTTTCTCTGTGCAGAAATAGACTAATTTCGCTGAGCTGTTTGGCCACAGACAGAGCGCAGGTCCTTTCCCTATGAGATGCTGAGAGACACTGAGGTTTGAAACAGGAAAAGCTGTTCTATGTAAAACGAAGGTCATGTGATTTTTCCAGCCAATCGCAACCATTACACATCCCAGTCATGACGTTGCACACACATGTCACCTGCTCTATTCTGTAATCTGATTTGCTGGCCGCCAAAATTACAGGAAGCGCCGAAAAAGGCGCAATCTTAATAGATGATGCTCAGATTTTAACCTTAATTATCGCATGATCTGGAAAATTCGATCACCATAAAAACCTTGCCGATTTCAACTTTGTCGATAAAAATCGCTCAACACTAGTCAGGACAACTGGGCCGAGCTGCTCTCCTGGGCCAAGTTTTCTTACAACCATCCTGACTCAGATGCAGCCGGCGCTTCTCCATTTTTTGTAGTCTATGGCTGCTACCCGCGCCCTCCCCTTCCCTTGCCCACAGGTTCGGAGGTGCCCGCTGTGAACGACCAAGTTCGGGATATCAAGGCCATCTGGCAAGAGACTCGATGTTCCCTACTTCGGGCCTCCGCTCGTATGAAGTCTCAGGCAGACAAGAGAAGAAGACCGGCCCCGACATTCCTCCCAGGGGACAGGGTCTGGCTTTCTTCAAAGTACGTACATCTGAAGTTTCCCCAGCCTCTAGTTGGGCCCTTGCTTCCTGGGACCCTTCCTACCCCCATCGCTCCGGATCCCGAACTCTTTCCACGTCTCCCTTCTCACGCCTCTGGTCCTGAACCGCTTTTCTCAGAAGAAGGTATCGCCTTCCCAGGTAGCTGATTCTGCTGACATCTTCGAAGTAAGAGACATCCTGGCCATGAAGACTGTCAGAGGGAAGCGCTTCTTCCTTGTGGATTGGAAGGGCTTCGGACCCGAGGAGAGATCATGGGAGCCAGAAACGAATATTTTGAATCACGACCTCATCCGCAAGTTCCTTCAGGCTAAAAAGGAGGGGAGGTCTAAGGGGGGTACTGTAACGGGTGGCGCCGCGTCCCGCCCTGCGGGTCGTGGGCGCACCTGTGTCCCCATCCCCGGGTGGCACCGCTGACCGTGCTACGGGTTGCAGGCGCACCCGTCCCATCCGCTCACCTGACCACGCTCCTGTCCTGCGCTCTCCCCTGCCGGCCGGAATGCGCATGCGCGCCCCCTAGCATACGCGCTCGTTCATGTGGATTTAAAGGGACAGCGCGCCGGTGATTGGATCATTGCCGGGCGCTGATGATATATAATGTATGGGTCCATGTCACTTCCCTGCTGGATCTTTGTTGCCTCCGTGCCCTAGAGAAAGCGTTATCTGTGTACTAGTCTCTGCCGTGTTCCTGACCCTTGCCTACGTTTCTCGTCTCTGAACTTTGCCACTTGCCCTGACCTTCTTGCTATGTCTATTGACCATGAACCTTTGCCGCCTGCCCTGACCTTACCGCCTGTCTCCGACTACGTCTACGCCTCATGATTCTGTATCACGCTACACCTCGGCTGCCACCGCAAATAAGTCACTTCTTGGGTAGCGACCTGGTAGACTCCCGTCGCAGCAAGTCCATCCCGCTTTGCGGCGGGCTCTGGTGAAAACCCGGACCTACTTGGATTCCGTTTCCTGGCGTGACTTACACCATCGCTTGCGGTGGTCCAGAGGATCCACTATCCCGGCCGTTACAAGGTCTATGCAAACAAGGACATATTCATATATCTCTACCTTGGAAAATTGTATATAGTCAATTTTCACTCTTTAGAATGGGTACAGGGGTGTGTTCTGGGGGACTTTTGCTACTTTTCTCATATTTTATTTTGCACAGTTCACACAGGCTTGGGAGTACCTGACTGCGACAGAACAAAAACCGGGTACAGACCGACTTTTGTCTACTAGGGAGCACATAGCGTTCTTGGACTGGTGGTTGAGTCCATGGGCTGCTTGGGCCTTAATTAGGAATAGGACCTGTGGGAGGCAAAGTTTAATACTGACACACAAAGGCTACTCTCATCTAACTTGGCTCTCTGTTGTTCCTACTCCCCATTTACACACTTCTGAGCTTAGTTGTGAAGGCTCTTAGAGGAGTTTTCTCACCACAAAGATTAACTTTCAACATGTAGTTAACGTTAAATCAAGACATTTGCCAAATACATTGCTCTTTTGATATTGCCCTGGTCAGAAGATAAGAGAGATTTCTCTATATACTGAGGTTACTCTATATGCTGTGCCGCTCTCCCCTCCTCTCTCTGCTCGTTGTCTTATCTGAGAGCAGGGAGTGACATAACTAGGACAGATGGCAGCTTCAGAACAGAGTGTGTTATAACTAACAAACAAATGACTGATAAGCACTGTTTTTCAACTGTTTTGAACTCTTCAGTTTTGTGCACCTTAGATTAAATATTCTGAAGTCATGTCACTGCAATAAGAAGAGCTGAGAATAGCAGAGCTGATATACATTGGCTACGAAAAGTATTCAGACCCCTATCAATTTTTCACTCTTTCATTGCAGCCATTTGCTAAGATCCAAAAAGTTCATTTTTTTGCTCATTAATGTAAACTCTGCCCTCCCCATCTTGAAAGGAAAAAAAACATAAATGTAGATATTTTTGCAAATTTATTAAACAAGAAAAACCTGAAATATCAAATGTTCATAAGTATTCAGACCCTTTGCTGTGACATTCATATTTAACTCACGTGCTCTAATTTTCCTTCTGATCCTCCTTGAGATGGTTCAACTCCCTCATCGGAGTTCAGCTGTGTTTAACTAAACTGATTGGACTTGATTAGCAAATGCACACACCTGTCTATATAAGACCCCACAGCTCACAGTGCATGTCAGAGCACATGAGAATCATGAGGTCTAAGGAATTGCCCAAGGAGCTCAGAGACAGAATTGTGGCAAGGCACAGATCTGGCCAAGGTTACAAAAGAATTTCTGCAGCACTCAAAGTTCCAAAGAGCACAGTGGCCTCCATAATTCTTAAATGGGAGAAGTTTAGGGCAACCACAACTCTTCATCGACCTGGCCGTCCAGCCAAACTAAGCATTCTTGGGAGAAGAGCGTTGGTGAGAGAGGTAAAGAAGATCACTGTGGCTGAGCTCTGGAGATGCAGTAGGGAGAATGGAGAAAGTTACACAAATTTAACTATCACTGCAGCCCTCCACCAGTCGGGGCTTTATGGCAGAGTGTGCCGACGGAAGCCTCTCAGTGAAAGACATATGAAAGCCGCATACAGTAAAACACATGAAGGACTCCCAGACTATGAGATATACGATTCTCTGGTCTGCTGAGATGAAGATTGAATTTTTTGGTGTTAATTGTAAGCAGCATGTGTGGAGAAAACCAGGCACTGCTTATCACCTGCCCAATACAATCCCAACAGTGAAACATGGTGGTGGCAGCATCATGCTATGGAGGTGTGTTTCAGTTGCAGGGACAGGACGGCTGGTTGCAATTGAAGGAAAGATGAATGTGGCCAAGTACAGAGATATCCTGGATGAAAACCTCTTCCAGAGTGCTCTGGACCTCAGACTGGGCTGAAGGTTCTTCTTCCAACAAGACAATGACCCTAAGCACACAGCTAAAATTCAAAGTAGTGGCTTCAGAAAAACTCTGTGCCCATTCTTGAATGGTCTAGCCATAGCCCTAACCTAAACCCAATTGAGCATCTCTAGAGAGAATTGAAAATGGCTGTCCACCAATGTTCATCATCCAACCTGAGGGAACCGAAATCAAGGTGTGAAAAACGTGTTGCATCATTCCCAAGAAGACTCATGGCTGTACTAGCTCAAAAGGGTGCTTCTACTCAATACTGAGAAAAGGGTCTGAATACTTAGGACCATGTGATATTTCAGTTTTTCTTGTTTAAAAAATTTGCAAAAATATCGACATTTCTGTTTTTTTCCTTTCAAGATGGGGGGGGTTAAGTGTACATTAATGAGCAAAATATAAACTTTTTTGATCTTACCAAATAGCTGCAATGAAACAAAGAGTAAAAAATTTAAAGGGGCCTGAATACTTTCCGTACCCACTGTACTAATCACTGCTATAAACCACCACCCACAGCCTAACCAGCAAGTGTAAGAAAGTTTTAATCTGAAGCTTCCCCTGGTTCTGTGAAACAGCATGGTGAGAAAACCATTTAAGGACATCTGGAGTGATAGGGTCTATCGGTAAAATGGCCTGTATATATGTTTGCAGTCTTGCTACTTTACCTGCCTCTGTGAGTGCCTTCAACTCTGCCTCCTGTGCAGACAGATGGGGTGGTAATGGTTCAGCTTTCAGTATCTCATGTTGTGTGACCGCTGCATATCCAGTGTGGTACCTGCTGTCCTCCTGGTAACTAGATCTATAAACAAAAAAAAATCAGAATCTGTATTAGTAATTGGGTAGTCTTTCACATGGCCAAATCCTGTTGTTTTTTTGTGCCACTGGGGTACTGGGGAATCATGTTCTTCTTTGTCTCTCTCATCTCTATCCTCTCCTTCCTACCTCTTTGGATCTAGGTTCAGGAGTAATAAGATGGCAAGGTTCAAGTTATTACTCCGGGTCAGTGTGACATTTAGGGGCCTCAGCACAGCTGATGGGCCATGGAGATGTGTTGTGGTTGCACTTGAGAGATAATACCCTGAACATTGCGTGGTGTATTTATGATGATGGGGGTTTCTAGTATGATCTCTGAGGCTTTGTGTAGCAGTACTTATACTAAAGAGACTATATGCACTAGGTTGATCCTCATGCCACTGGATCTAGCCTGGCTAAGTAATATGCTATTGGTGTCTGCTGTATGCCATTAGACTATGTAAGGACTGCCATAGCATGGCCAGCCATTTCAGTGCAGTACAGTGAGAATGGCTTGTAATAGTCAGGTGTGCCCAGAGCAGGGGCAGAGTACATAAATGATTTGAAGGTCTAAAAATGATCAAGCACTTCTTCTATCAGTGCAAATAGTTGTGAAGTAAAGCACTCGTAGAGAGGCTGTATGAGCAAAGAGGCTGAGTGTATCCAGGGTCTCCAGTATGATATCAGGCCCAGGAATGTCCTGAGCTGAGCCACATTCCTGGGCGGGGCCAGATCGTGTATGGTCTGTACTCTTTCTGGTTAGATGGCATCTACTGTTGCATTACTGAGGAAAAAGCTGCCATGTATTTTGTTGGTGAGGTTTGTACCCCCTGTGGCAACATAGTCCATGTGTTTTGTTTCTCTCTCTTGAACACAAACAAGTACTGGCTAGCTGGATGCAATGGTATGCTAAAGTATTTGCCAGACCCACTACTGAGAAGTGAGTTGCCTTACTGGGTACCTCAGCAAGGTGTGTGGGTTGGGTACAACTGGGGTGAATATTTCTGTAATCATATTTACAACCCTCAAATCATGCACTAGGTACAATGGTGGCTTTTATGGCTACTGCTTTCAACACCTCTTTAATGGGCTGAATAATGGCTACTTCTTGTTTCGGACAAAGGGGGTACTGTGTTATGCATGATAGGGTGATGCCTGGTTTGATTTGCACATTTGAAGGTGGTCATCTTTATCTGTTCCATCGGATCTAAATGTATCTGGGCTTGTGGCGCCTGAAGGACATCTGCTCTTAGAAGATTTACAGGGGCTATTTCACTGACTAGGAATTGTGTGAGAATCTTGTGTGAGGGCTGGCCTCGCTTTCTGAGTGGATCTCAATCTGCAGTGGCGTTTTCAAGGGGATGTCTGTGGTGTTTTGGTTGGGGTTCCCACAAACTGCACAAGTCTCCCTCCAGTCTGGGTTTTGAGTGCCACATAATTGGCAAGTTCATCTACCAGGTCTATTACAAGGTGGTGGTGTCTTATTGGGAATTGATTTTCTCTTATGTCCTCTTTTTTTCCTTATTGTCATATGTGGTCACCTATGCTAGTTTCATCCATCCTGCCATACTTCCCTTTGAATAAAGTACTTTTGTCAACTCATCCCAGCTGTGTCCCGTTATCTGCTTTACGGAGATCGGAGGAAGGGAAGCCAAAACCTTCTGTTGCAGCAACAGAAGAAAGGATTACCAGCTCCACGTCATCCATAGGACTAAAACTCTGCAACATGATACAATTTCATATCTCAGGCAGTATCCAGCTCATCAATCTGCCACACACTAAGTGCATAGTTTATACTGAGAAGCTTCCACATTTTGAAAGATATTCATTATTCATAGCTATTAGTGTTGAGCGATTATTATCGACAAAGTTGAAATCGGCACGGTTTTTATGTTGATCGGATTTTTTCGATCACGCGATAATTTAGGTTAAAATCTGCGCATAATCTATTAATATCACGCCATTTTCGGCGCTTCCTGTCATTTTGGCGGCCAGCAAATCAGCTTAGAGAATAGAGCAGGGTGAGCTGGGTGTGCGACGTCATGACTGGGATGTGTATGGTTGTGATTGGCTGGAAAAAATCACATGACCTCGTTTTACATAGAACAGCCCTTCCTGTTCAGCATCAGTGTGTGTCTGTGTATCATAAGAGCAGGACGTGTGCTCGGTCTCTCTCAAAACAGCTCAGCGAAACTGTTCTCTTTGTTCACACAGACAACTATGCTTTTAGCTGTGAACATTAGAACTTAGGTAGATTAGAGAATTTCAGTTTTTAGTTACTTAGGCTGAGAATTTTAAAGGAGCATTTAGCGCTGTACAGCCACGGAGGAGGGGTGGCCGGAGGGGGTGCGGGCGAACACAGACAGACATGCTGGCAGGCAGGCAGGCTTTTGAAAGGAGAGTGAATATTGTGCAGCCCAGCCTCTACTTTGACCCTGCATTGAAATGAGTTTTTATTAACAGTTTTTGGCCAGTTTTTGGTGAAATATTAGCTTGTATTTTGTGCAGCCTGTACCTATATTAGGATACAGAATTTTTTTGAGTAACTGCAGGTGTATTTGATAGGTGCAAAACTCACCTTTTATTATCTGTACACCAGGCATCCTCAAACTGCGGCCCTCCAGCTGTTGGGAAACTGCAACTCCTATCATGCCCACGGTTATAGATTATATAAATGCATGATGGCAGTTGTAGTTTCCCAACAGCTGGAGGGCCGCAGTTTGAGGATGCCTGCTGTACACGATTTAATTATTATTTTTTTCACTTTGGCACAGCTCAGTTTTGTTCAAAGACAAACTTTGTTCTTACAATAGGATACAGAACTTTTTCTAGTTAAACCGCAGGTGTATTATTTAAGGTGCAAAAACCACGTTTTAATTATCCGTACACAATTTAATTAGGTTTTGTTCACTTTGGCGCAGTCCAGCTTTGTTTTAAAGACCCCCTTTGTACTCACAATAGGATACAGAAAATTTTCTAGTCACGCAGGTGTATTTATAGTTGCAAAAAACCAAAGTTTTATTATCCGTTTCACAATTTAATTAGGCTTTGTTCATTTTGGCGCAGCCCCGCTTTGTTCAAAGACCCATCTTTTTAGGATATTTTCCATACAGAAATTTGCTAGTAATTACAGGTGTATTTCATAGGTGCAAAAAACACCTTTTATTATCCATATACATTTCAAATAGGTGTTTTTTTTTACTTTGGTGCGGCCCAGTTTTGTTCATAGAGCGACCTTGTACTTTAAATTTGAATTTCAGAAATTTTTTAGTCAAAGCAGGTGTACTTTATATGTGCAAAAACCCGTTTTATTATCCGTACACAATTTATTAGGTTTTGTTCACTTTGGCTCAGCCAGCTTTGTTCAAAGACCCTCCCTTGTACTCACAATTAGTGTTGAGCGATTTTTTATCGACAAAGTTTTAAATCGGCAAAGGGTTTTTATGGTGATCGAAATTTCAGATCATGCGATAATTAAGGTTAAAATTTGAGCATCATCTACTGAGATCGGCCCTTTTTCGGCGCTTCCTGTAATTTTGGCGGCCAGAAAATAGATTACGAATGAGCAGGGGTGAGATGTGTGTGCGACGTCATGAGGGGTGTGTAATGGTTGCGATGGTGGAAAAATCACATGACCTCTTTTTTACATAAAACACGTTTTTGTTTCACCCTCGTGTCTCTCGCGCTCATAGGGGATAGGACCTGCGCTTCCCGGGGGCCCAAAACCCGCTCAGCGAAATTAGTCTTTTTTCCGACAGAAAAACCCTTACTATTAGCTGTGATCCTTCCAATTTAGTTAGATTGAGATTTGAAGATTTAAAGCAGCATTACCCCGAAATTCCGGCGGTGGGGGCAGGGGGGGAGGGGGCCCCCCCGGGCAACACAGACAAACTCCCTTTTATAAAAACACTGGATAAAGTTAAAACCCAAAACTTGTGTAGAATTGTAGTGGAATTCTTATTATTAACAGTTTTTCTATTGAAATATTTCCTGGGTATTGGGCAGCCCGAACTTATATTGGATACACTCATTTCTAGTAAATGGGTCTCTTTGTTTGCTGCAAAACTCCATTTTATTATCGTTTACATTTCAGATAGGTGTTATTTTTATTTTACCATTACACCTGTAAAATGTTGATATTCCCCCTTGCAGTTAAATTACAATACAGCAATTTTTGTAGTGCACAGGTTGTTTGTTGCCAAAATCCGGGTATCGTCGAAAACATCACAGTTTGGTTTTTTACTTTTGCGCACCCGCATTGTTCATTGAGCGCATCCCGTAAATCTTAAAACAGCAATTTATATTCCCACAGGTGAATTGAAAGGTTTCAAAAAATACCCTTTATTATACCAAAACTAACGTTACGTGTTTTTTTTTTTTTTGCGACCCGCATTGTTTTATTGACGCGCATCTAACAAAACTTAAAACAGCAATTCTTATTTACCACAGGGAATTGAAAAGGTGCAAAAAAAACCGTTTATTTATCAAAAACATAACAGTTAAGTGTTTTTTGATTTTTCCCCCCCAGCATTGTTCTGGACGCAAAAATCTCGTAAATCTTAAAACGCAATTCTAATTCCCCAAGGTGATTGAAGGTGAAAAAAAAATTTTTATTATACCAAAACATAACAGTTACGTGTTTTTTGACTTTTGGCGCCCCCCAGCATTTTTTCATTGACGCGGCTTTCTCCCTTTAAAATCTTAAAAACAGCAATTTATATTCCCCCAAGGTGAATTGAAAAGGTGCCAAAAAAATTACGTTATTTATACAAAACTTAACAGTTACGTGTTTTTTGATTTTTTGGGCACCCAGCATTGTTCATTGAGGGCAGCATCTCCCGTAAATTTAAAAAACACAATTCTATATTCCCCACAGGTAAAATTGAAAGGTGCAAAAAAATATCGTTTATTATACCAAAACATCCCAGTTACGTTTTTTTTTTTCCCTTTTTGCGCCCCAAGCATTGTTATTGACCCCCGCATTTTACAAAAATTTTAAAAAAAAGCAATTCTATATTCCCCAAAGGTTTAAATTTAAAAGGGTGAAAAAAAATTCCCCGTTTTTATTTTTTCAAAAAATAACTGTTACGTTTTTTTTGACTTTTGGGGCCCCCCCCAAAAGCATTGTTCATTGACGCGGCATTACTTTAATTTTTTAAACACGAAATTTATTTTCCCCCCAAAAGGTGTTTTGGAAAGGTGCAAAAAATACCGTTTATTATAAAAAAAACATAACTTTAGGGGTTTTTTTTGCCCTTTTGGGGAAAACCCGGGCATTGTTCATTGACGAAACATTCTACGTAAATTTAAAAACGGGAAAAATTTTTATTCCACAGGGGGAATTGAAAGGTGAAAAAAATTCCCGTTTATTATACAAAAACATAACGGGTTAAAAGTTTTTTTTTAATTTTTGGGCACCCCCGCTTGTTCTTTAAAGGAAAGCTTACTTTAAATTTTTAAAACGGGGGGGCAATTCTATATTCCCCACAGGGGGAATTGAAAGGTGAAAAAAATTAATCTTTTATTAAACCAAAACATAACAGTTATTTTTTTTTTATTTTTGCGCACCCGCATTGTTCTTTGATGCAATTCGTAAATTTTAAAAAACAGCAATTCTATATTCACCACAGGTGAATTAAAAGGTGCAAAAAATTGTTTATTTTACCAAAACTTACGTTAAAGTTTTTTTTTGACTTTTGCTCACCCAGCACTTTTTCATTGATGCAGCATTTTCGTAAATCTTAAAAACACCCAATTTCTATTTTCACCCAGGTGAATTAAAAGGTAAAAAAAATTTCGTTTATTATCCCAAAAACATTTTTTAAAGTTTTTTTTTAATCCTTTTGCCCCCCAGCATTGTTAATTACGCAGCATCTAGAAAACCCTTTTAAAACAGCAATTTATATTCACCCAGGTGAATTGAAAGGTGAAAAAAAATACCCTTTTTATTTCCCAAAAACAAAACCAGTTACATTTTTTTTTGACTTTTCGCACCCAGCTTTGTAAATTGACGCGGGCATTCTAGAAAATTTAAAAAACAGAAAATTTCTTATTCCCCACAGGTAAATTTGGGAAAAGGGGGTAAAAAATCCCGTTTTTATATCAAAAAAAAAAAACGTTCTTTGTTTTTTGACTTTTGAACACCCAGAAATGTTCTTTTGACCAGCTTTACGTAAATTTTTAAAACGGGCAATTTATATCACCCAGGTGAATTGAAAGGTGCAAAAAAATACCTTTTAAATTAAAATCAAACATAAATTTTTTTACGTGTTTTTTGCCCTTTTGGCCCCCAGCTTTGTTCATTGACCCCAAGCACCCTACGAAAAATTTTTAAAACAGCAATTCTATTTTTCCACAGGTGAATTAAAAAGGTGCAAAAAATACCCTTTTATTATTTTCCAAAACATAACCATTTAAAGTTTTTTTTTTGATTTTTTGCGCCCCCAAAGCCCCTGTTCATTGCCCCGGGGCTTTTACTTTAAAATTTAAAACAGCAATTCTTATTCACCCCCGGGTTAAATTTGGGAAAAAGGTTTGCAAAAAAAAGTTTTTTATAAAAAAACCCATAAAGTTACGTGTTTTTTGACTTTTGCCCCCCCCAAGCACTGTTCATTAAAAGCGGGGCTTTAAACGTAAACCCTTAAAAACACCCAATTCTTTTATTCCCACAGGTGAATTAAAAAGGTGCAAAAAATTACCGTTTTTTATATAAAAAACTTTAACATTTTTCGTGTTTTTTTAAACTTTTCCCACACCCGGGCCACTGTTCATTGACGCGGGAAATTCTACGAAATCTTAAAAAAGCAATTCTTTATTCCCCCACAGGTGAATTAAAAAGGTTTGAAAAAAATTACCGTTTTTTATTATAAAAACAAACATTTTTAGTGTTTTTTGACTTTTGCGACCCCCCACGGTTCATTGAGCGGGCATCTACGTAAATCTTAAAAAAAGCAATTCTATTTTTCAAAGGGTTTGAATTAAAAGGTGCAAAAAATACCGTTTATTATATCAAAACATAACAGTTACGTGTTTTTTGACTTTTGCGCCCCCGCACTTTTTCATTGACGCAGATTAGTAAATCTTAAAACAGCAATTCTTATTCACCACAGGTAAATTTTAAAAAAGGGTTTGCAAAAAATCCCTTTTTATTATTTTCAAAATAAACAGTTAGTGTTTTTTGACTTTTGCGAAACCCAAAAGGTTCATTGAGGGCCGGGAATCTACTTTAAATTTTAAAAAACAGAAATTTCCCTATTTTTCCCCCCGGTAAATTGAAAGGTGCAAAAAAAAAGTTTTTTTTTCCCAAAACAAAAACTTTTTTCGTGTTTTTTGATTTTGCACCCCAGTACTGTTCATTGACCCCGAGCTTTCTACGTAATTTAAAAACACCCAATTCTATATTCACCACAGGTGAATTAAAAGGTGCAAAAAAAATTTTTATTAAAATCTAAAATAACAGTTAGGGGTTTTTTTGGACTTTTGCGCCCCCAAAGCACTGTTCATTGACGCGGCATCTACGTAAATTTAAAAAACTGGCAATTTTATTCCCCCACGGGGGAATTTTGAAAGGTGCAAAAAATACCGTTTTTTAAATATCAAAAAAAAACAGTTATGTGTTTTTTGACTTTTGCGCCCCCAGAAATTTTTCTTTTGACGCGCACCCTAGAAATTTTAAATAAACGGGCAATTCTATATTCACCACAGGTAAATTAAAAGGGTTTGCAAAAAATCCCTTTATTATATAAAAAACATAACAGTTACGTGTTTTTTGCCCTTTTGCACCCCCAGCACTTTTTCATTGCGCGGGCATCTACGTAAATTTTTAAAACAGCAATTCTATATTACCACAGGTGAATTAAAGGGTTTGAAAAAAATTTTCCCGTTTTTTTTTTTAAAAACAAAAAACATGTTAGTGTTTTTTGCTTTTGCGCACCCACCGGTTCATTGACGCAGCATTTTCGTAAATCTTAAAACAGAAATTCTTTATTAAACCAAACGGGTTTGAATTGAAAGGTGAAAAAAATTTACCTTTTATTATATAAAAACATAAACAGTTAGGGTATTTTGACTTGCGACCCAGAAATGTTCATTGCGCAGCATTTCGTAAATCTTTAAAACAGAAAATTTCTAATTTACCTCAGGGGGAATTAAAAGGTGAAAAATTTTTCCCGTTTTTTATTATTTTCAAAACAAAAACGGGTTAAAGGTTTTTTTTGACTTTTGCGCACCCAGCACTGTTCTTTGACAAAAAGAATCTACTTTAAAATCTTAAAACAGCAATTCTTTATTCACCAAAAGGTGAAATTGAAAGGTGCAAAAAATCCCGGTTTATTATTTAAAAAACCAAAAAACATTTACGTTTTTTTTTGATTTTTTTGCGCCCCCAGCCCTGTTCATTGACGAGTTTTAACGTAAATCTTAAAACAGAAAAATTCTTTTTTTAACCCCCAGGTGAATTGAAAGGTGAAAAAATACGTTTATTATACCCAAAACATAACCCAGTTACGTGTTTTTTAAATTTTGGGGCCACCCGGGCACGTTCATTGACGCAGTTTTCTAGTAAATCTTAAAACAGCAATTTCTTTTATTCACCCGGGGGTGGAATTGAAAGGTGCAAAAAAACCTTTTTATTATATCTAAAAAAAAACGGGTTAGTGTTTTTTGATTTTTGGCCCCAGAAATGTTCATTGACCCCAGAATTACGTAAATCTTAAAAAAGAAAATTTTTATATTCACCACAGGGGGGAATTTTGAAAAGGTGAAAAAAATCCCGTTTATTATATCAAAACATTCAGTTACGTTTTTTTTGGGACTTGCCCCACCAGCACTGTTTCATTGACGCAGCTATTTCGTAAATTTTTTAAAAACAGAAATTCCCTATTTTTAAACCACAGGTAAATTGAAAGGTGCAAAAAATCCCGTTTTTTTTTAAAAAAACATAACGGTTACGTTTTTTTTTGGAACTTTTGCGCACCCAGCACTGTTCTTTGGGACGAAAGCATTTACGAAAATTTTTAAAACAGAAATTTCTATTTTCCCCACAGGTAAAATTGGGAAGGTCCCAAAAAATTCCCCGTTTATTTTATCAAAACAAAACGGGTTACGGTTTTTTGAATTTTTGCACACCCAGCACGGGTTCATTGACGAAAAGCATTTCGTAAATTTTTTAAAAACACCCAATTCTATATTCACCACGGGTAAAATTAAAAGGGGTTAAAAAAATTTCCCGTTTATTATATCTAAACAAAACATTTAAAGTTTTTTTTTGGGAATTTTGCGCACCCGAAACTGTTAATTGACGCAGCATCTACGTAAATTTTTAAAACAGAAATTTTTATTCACCCCCGGTGAATTAAAAGGGTTTGCAAAAAAATCCCTTTTTATTATATAAAAAACTTTAACATTTACGTGTTTTTTTAAATTTTGCCCCACCCAGCCCCTGTTAAATTGGGACGAGCTCTACGAAAATTTTTTAAAAAAACAGCAATTCTATATTCCCCAACAGGTAAATTTGGGAAAGGTGAAAAAAAAATCCCGTTTAAATTATAAAAAAAACATAACTTTTTGTTTTTTTTTTATTTTTGCGCACCAGCACTGTTCATTGACGAAAGCATCTACGAAAAATTTAAAAAAACCCCAATTCTATATTCCCCACAGGTCAATTGAAAGGGTGCAAAAAAAACCTTTTATTATCCCAAAACAAAAACAGATACGTTTTTTTTGGGGACTTTTCCCCCAGTCCAGTTTTGTTGATAGACCCCTTGCAGTTAAATTTAAATTCCAGAAAAATTTTGTTTTGTTTAGAGGGATTTGGGGAATAGCTGTGATTTCCCTTTCTTTTAAAAAAGAGACTTTCCAAAACTATTCCTTTCCCTTCTCAAATTTTTATTTTTTGAAAGGGACCCGAAATGCAGGTGGTAAGGGGAGCAAAGGGGGGGGTGAACATGGAGGTGGGAAGGTACCGAGAGAAGGTTGCCCCTTCCAGTGTGGGACAAACCCACGCATGCCAGCGGATCATCAGTTGCAGGCCCTCAGGCGGGTCATCGCTGGGTCGGGGCCCCTGGGGAATCAAAGAAAACGAACATCGTCCCAATTGTCCATCGTGGTTAATGAAAACCTGCATCTAGAAAGTTTACCCCCCTGCCCCCGCGTCCCGGCCAAAAAATTGTCGTCTCACCCATCATCAGCACCCTTTTCCAACATAAAAGCACCCCAAAAATGTCAACCTTTGTCCCCAAACCCACTGGGGAAAAATTTAAACCCCTTGTCTGAAGACCTCTTTGTTTAAACAAAATGGGGGTTTGGGGTCAAAGGCTTTTTAAAAAGGATAAAAGAGGATGATTTAGTCTGCTCTAAACCCCCCAGTTACGGGATGCCATCAGAGGAGGTAAAGGAAAGGGGGCCCGGTAAAATTGGAAAAAAACCGGGGCGGTGGCAACCCCCTTCCCAAGTGCCCCTTGCTTGTAGCCCGAAAGCTTCTGGATGCGGAAAGTCAGGAGGGCCCAAGTCACCGGGTGTTGATGATGATGATGATGCGGACATTGGGGATCCATCCGGGTTTTTTTCCAAAGGGAAAATTTGCTTCAAAGGTTCACAGTGGACGAGGGGAAAAGGACGAGGGGGGTAGTTTAAATACGGGTCCCGCCACAAAAAGGGAAGGAGGGGGGGTCGCAAAAGCCCGTGATATGTTTTCCGCCAGCCAGGTAAGCGCAAACCCCCGCTCCTATCTTTCGCCGTCAAAAAGGTAAAGGCCCTCTAAAGCCTGGGCCTTCTTTGGGGCAACCCTCTGATTCCCCCCAGCGTTTTAATAGGGCCCCCTTTTGGCCGAAAAAACGTTTAAGTAGGGGGCAAAAAAACCTTAAGGGGGTTAAAACCACCCCCAAAACATGTCTAGTCACTTTGCACAAATGCTTTGGGGTTAAAATGGGGGGAAACATTTGGGAAAAAAAAAGGCCCAAAGGACCGACCCCGGGCCCCCAAAACCACTGTCACCCCCTCTGTCCCCGCCCCCTCCTCCCCCGCCACCACCAAGGTTCCCCCCCAACCCTCCCCATTTTCTCTCAGAGTATGATCAGGGATCAGCCTCCGCTTCCCCTCACCCGTCGCCGTGTACCCCCCCAGAAAACCACCAGAGCCCCCCAAACCTCTTCCCCTCCCTTCCGCCAGTTTGACGACCTTTTTTGCCTTTACACCCGGGCCAGTCTAGAACCCAAGGCCTTCTTTCTTCCAGGTTTGGGGGGAAAGAAAAAAAAACACTTTAACCCCAAAAAATTCCCCAAAGCCAAAACCCCTTGAATGTCGGCTTTCCCAGGCTTTTGGCCCTTTTGGAAATTTTGGGCCTTTCCGTCTGGTGGAACACGGGAAGGGTTCCCCCCAACATCATGGCCCTCGCTTCCCCCCAAATACCAGTTTGGAGCAGGCATTTCTTTCCCAAAAAGGGCCGCCCCTTTCCCCCGGGCCCAAACCCACGGGGGTCATTTTAAAATTTAAAAGCCCCCCGTTGTCGCTTCTGTGTCCGGAAAAGCCATCTTCACCCCCCGGCCCACTTGGACTAGTAAGAACGGCCAAGGCCGTATATCTCTGTGACAGCTCACTGGGTGAGCGGGGTGGATGTCTTGGGGGGGTGACGGTGGCTCTGGGCTCGGCGAAACCGCTTTTTAAAAAACCGCAGGGATGGGGAAAGGGTTTTTTCCCAAAAAAGGTCCTCTGGGGGGCATCACGTGCCCGAGACCCCAAAGGCCGTGTTAAAAATTAATCTGCCTTTGGAAAACTGTCCACCACAGGTAAAGGAAATGGGGAAAGGCCAAAGAAACGAGCCCGGAAACTGGCTGGGTGACAAAAACCCTTGGCCAGGAAGGTGGTGTGCGATAACGGGCGAAATCTGCTTTGGCCCCCTTTGATTTGGGAGGCTGGAGCACAAACCCTTGCCTGGCACATGTCATGAACCTTGGGTCCAGAAATTTCTAAAGAGCTACCCGGGTTTGGACTGCCTGCTGAAGAAGGCTCGAGGGAAAGAGTTCGCCCCTTCCGTCGTTTGCCCCTGTTCCCTCCCGCCTGGGGTTTCGTTGCAGGTCAGCTCGGGGCCCCCCGTCAACCCTCTCATTGTTGGGGCGTCCCCGGGAAAAACGTGGAATTCCACCCTCCAACCCCTGCCCCCAGGGGATTTTTGGGAGCAGCGCAATTTCCCCTTTTCGCAGTACGAAGGGGGACACCCTGGCCCGACAACAGGGTACGGAAGTCGGGGGGGTTGAAAACCCCCGAGAGGGAGGCAGGTGAAAGAGCCCCTGCCCCCATCCCTTTCCAGGTTTTTAAGAAGCCCCAAACCAAAAAAGGTCAGTGGGAAAAAGCCCTTTCAGCTGGGGCATTGTGGTGATTTTTTAGTTCTTTGGGAAAAAAACGTTGGACACTCTGAAACAAAAAAGGTCCCGCCCGCGGGCGGAGGAGGGGACGGGGAAAAGGAAAGCGGAAAGGGCCTTTTTTCTCCGTCAAATTTCCCCAAGGCCCGAAAAGTTTCACAAATTTTATCGGTCTTCATTAGGCAGTGGTTTTTGGGGTTTTGAGCTAGTGCCCAAGGGGGGCATCAGCTCTCAGGGTGCATCAAAACTCAGGAAACAGGGCTGTGGTTTGAGCGTTTCCCGGGGGCAAACGGAGGGGGGAAGAGGAGGAGGAGGAGGTATTTAAAACACCGATGTTAACCCCGTCCCTGCCCCTTGGAAAAGGGGTTGGGGGCGAAAATTTTAGGCGGAGGGGAAGATGAGGAAAATCCCGGGTTTTCTAAATGGCCCTCGACCCAGGGGGCTTGGGAAAACAAGGCTCCTCTTCACAAAGGTGCTTGGTTTCTCCATTTCCTCCAAAAATGATCCTCGCATTAAGGCCATTTTTAAAAAGAACAACAGTTTAATGGGTGGCCCCCTCCTGGATCCCGGTTTCAAAAAAAAAATTTAGGGACTTTCCTTCCCCCCACCCAAAAAAGAGAGTAAAATGCAGGAAATGGAGGACCTTTCTGATTGATCAACTGGGGACATTGTTGCGTTGCTTTTCCCTTCCCCCCAAAAATCACCCGGTTTTGGAAAAACATCGCGACGTTTACAGCAGTGAAGTGCCCCAAATAGGCGTAGGGGGCTGCAGGAAGGAAGGTGGGAGAAGCCCCAATGGGTGACCTCTGGCAAACTTTGTTTACCACCACAAACCAAAAAAATTTCAATGCAGGGCAACATCCCAAAACACAGGGGTTTAGCTTAAGATCATGGTGGGACGGGCTATTTTGCGTCTAAACACCGATGTTTTTTTCATGTGTTAGGGGCCCCAATAGGGCCCTTTGGGTATTCCCAAAAAGGAAAGAATTGCCCCAGTTGGCTCGTCAGCCCAAAAGGGGGTGTTGTTTTTGCCCCCGAAAACCAGCGTATATCCCGAGCGGGCCTTCAGGGACGCTTGGGGGGTCATTTCAGGGCAAACGCATCCCGGTTTCCCGATAAAAGTGGATCGTTTTTACTTTATTTAAAAATGGGAAAAGGCATGGATCTCTGATGATGTTGGGCCCCCAAATTTCCGAGGTTATCCGGGTTTGTTGCCAGTCTTCTTCCCCAAATTTCCCTTTTTAAACAGAAAGGGGCCTCTTTTAAAAATTTTTTTTTTTTTAAAGATAAATTTTTTCGCAATTTTTATTTTTTTTTCCCCACAGTTCATTTTGCTGGTTTTGCTGTGAGGAGACTGTTAAAAAAACGCAGGTTTTTATGACAACAAAGTATTCCCATTTTAAATCATTTATCTTAAGATGTTTTGGAATTTTTTCAAAGGTTTTGAGGGCATGTTTTCTGTTTAGAAACAGGGAATTTAAAAAAAGGTCCCCTTTGGGAAAAGAAATGTGACTTTTTAAAAGGATTTTCCCTTACAATTTTTAATAGTGGTGGAAAAAAGGGATATTTATAATTTTTTGGGGTCATGTTGCTGTGGGGTAAGATATAATTATGGTCCTTTGGAACAGAAATGTGGGGTTCTAAGTGGCCCTTTCTCCCTAAAAATTTTTAATAGTGGCCCGGGGAAAATCATATTTTAATTTTTTTGGGGTCATGTAGCTGGAGATACAGAATAATCATGGTCCTTTTAACAAAAAAATGTGGCTTCTAAGTGGCATTTCTCCCTCACCCAAATTTTTAAAAAAGTGGCTGAGAAGTATTTTTATAATTTTTTGGGGGCATGCTGCTTTGAAATGGGAGGGAATTTTCTTTCGGTCCCATTATAAAAAAAAAGTTGTTTCTAACAGAAATTTGCTCTTACAATTGACCAAAGTGGTCAAGGGTCAAAGCTTTGAATTTTTGGGGGGCCATTTTTTTCTTTTTGTCAGGGAGCTATTTTCTACAGGTCCCTTTTTTAAAAAATGTTTTTTCTAAAAGGGGAAATTTTTTCTTAACAATTGGGCCAAAGTGGCTCAAGGGTCATTTTCTTTGAATTTTTGGGGGCCATTTTGCTGGGGCATGCAGCTATACCCACAAAGGGCCTTTCTAAAAAATTTGTTTTAACAGACTTTTTTTCTTTACAATTTTCAAGGGGTTGGTCTAAAGGGGGATGGTGCTGTCAGAAACAGGAAAAGGTATGACATGTTAATGGAAAACATATTGCAAAAAGGGAATTGTTTTTGCAAGATCTTTAACTTTAAATTTCAATCCTGTTTGAGACAAACCCCTTTAATACCCAAAGAAAAAAAAAAATAAACAAAAAAAATGGTGGGGTTCCCTCCTATTTTAAAAATGTGTTTTCTAGAATTTTAAAATACTAAAAAAACTTGCTGTACAAAAAAGCTGTTAAAAAAAATTTCCCCTGAATTGTACAAGGGAGGTACAGGAAAAATTGACCAGATGTAGGTTATTCAGAGGAAGGGGGGTATGGAGGAAGGGGGAAAAGAAAAAAGTACAGAGGCCATTTCCTCCAGAAAAGTTGAGTAAATGAGAAAAAGGAAAAGCCAAAATAAAGGACCTGGGTGTTTAAAAGGGGGCGTTAACCACCAGTATTTCCAAGTGAAAATCAAATTTGGGCCCCAAAATTACGGAGGGGGGAAGCGAACCCCGGATTGTGTGTTCAGAAGGGAAAGGGTGGAGTTCTCAACTTTCCCCTTAGCACTCTGCTTTAGCACGCGTTTTGTTGCGGTCATCGGGCATTTTAACCTGCGTGTTTTTTTGTTTTCGGAGCCCCGCCTGGGATTTCCCCCGCAAACCCCTGTAACTCCCGGGCCCGGGGGATGTGTGGCCCCCGGACAGGTATTTGTCAATGTCCAGTTTTAAAATAAAAAGGTGGTTGAAATTGGGGCTCTTTTTCCCGGCACTTTTTTTTAAAAGTGGGGGTCATGCAGGTTTGGGGTTTCATGCTGTGGCCCGGAAAAGGTATAGTCAATGTCCAAATTCAAATTTAAAAATGGGGGGTTGAAAGATTTTTTTTGCGGCACTTTTTAAAAGTGGGGGTCATGAAAGGTTTTTGGGGGTCATTTCAGTTCCCGGCCCCGGGATATTTAATTTTCCAGTTCAAGTAAATGATGGTTCAAAAAATTTTGCCCTTTTGGGGCCCTTTTTTAAATTTTTGGGGGATGAGGTTTTTAAGGGGAGGGTTTTGGAAAAAGACAGGGATAGTAAATTTGGGCTGTGAAATTTTTTTCCCGGACTTTTATACCTATGTTGTTGCCTAAGATGTAGCACCCTATCCTTTGACTGTTTTGGGTTTTTTAATTTCAGCTTTTTCCCCGCCTTTTTTGGGTGTAAAAAATGAAGGTGTTTTTGCTCTCCCCTAGACCCTTTTAAGGTCATCGCGGGATTAAAACGGTTTCTCACTTTTCGAAAAACCCTTAAAACGATTTTGCGGGCCGCTAAAACGGGCTTTCGATCCCATTCGATAGCCCAAAGCAAAACGCTAACCATTCATAAACCCAAGGTTAATTACAAGTTTTCCCCTTGTTTTGTAAACGTTTAAAAAACACGCCCTTTTTAAAAATTTTACGAGCTAGTAGTTTTTTGGCTGTCAATTCTTTTGCGCAATTTAAAATCCAAGGGTTAAAATAAGTATTTTTTGCAGGGTTTTACTCAGGAAAAATAACTTTGTTTTTTTACCGCCAAAAGAGAAATTCTGTAGCATAATTCATAAACGAAGGGTTTAAATTTAAACCTTTTTGTGCTTTTTTATTCAGTAAAATAAACAGAGTTTTTAAAAGGGGACATACAAGTCAAATTTTTTCCCGCCCCTTTGGGGGAGACAATTTTTATCCAAGGGTTTCCGAAAAAAACTTAGTGGGGTTTAAATTTGGGAGTCAAATACAGGGGTGTGTATTTTTTATACAGATATCTTATCAAACAGTGTCTGTACATTTTTTGAACCCAAACCCGGGAGGGCAGACAGAGTGGTGGCAGGTCTTACCTGCGAAATTGGGAGGGGGCCCCAAACATTCCTGGAGGGGCCCAGGTCGCAGCACGCAAGGGGGAGGGAGAAGGGGGGCACTCGGGGTTGGGGGCCAAACTTTTCCGCTGGGCTTTTATGGCGTGTGTTGTTCAGCAAAACCAATGGTTTGATTGGTTGGGGCTAAGGGCATCCCCCTTTTCCCCCCGATTTTTACATTTGACAAAACCCCACCATGAAATCGGTGGGAACGTCAGACACAAAAAAAAAAAAACCCCTTTGTTGTCATGGCCCGGGAGCGGGTCAGGGCCCTCACCTGTCCTTTAACCCCCCTTTGTCCCCCTCCCGGGTTTCCCCCAGCCCAGAGACTTTCTATGTGGTTTTGGGGCCCCCAGCCCCACTATTTTAGCGGGAAAGAAAAATTTGAGGAGGGCAGGGCAGCAAACTTTTGGCAGCGAAGAAATGGGGCCAATACCCTGCTTCTTGCAGTTTGGGGGGCAAAATTATAGATGTTGAGAGTGGCATGGGGGTCATGTTGTGAGGGGTTTAGCCTCGGCATACCAAGGGCCCGGGGATGAGGACAGGGGAGGGGACGATTTAAACACAAATAGATGATGATGTAGCCGGGCGGGAATTGGGAGCCAGGTTTAGGCAAGGGCTTCATCATCGTCAGGAGAAGAGGGCGTCAGCTTGAGCGGCAGGCAGCAGCGCAGCCAGCAAGTGGGTTGTGTGGCCGTGAGTCAGCAGGATAGCAGCAGTGTGAGGTCGGGAGCCAAGCGGCCACGGGGTAAAAACCCCGCTTTGCAGGTCCAAGAAAGTAGCGGCACAGGGGCTCAGCGAGGCAGCGGCGGCAGTAGTCACTCAGAGCGGAGCGTTGGTGGTAAAATCAGCTACTCGGCGGTGTGGCAGTTCTTTGCTAAGACACCGGAGGAGCCGAATATGGGTATATGTAGAATCTGTAGGCAGAAAGTGAAGCATGGCCAGGGAGCTAACATTGGCACCACGGCCCTGCGTCAACACATGCAGCGTCACCATCCGGTGGCCTGGGAGAAACGTGGCTCAGATGTGGTGGTCCATCCTGCCGCCGCAGCAACAACAGCAGCAGCAGCAGCAGCGCCCAGTGGCACGCATGCCATTGCAGCCAGTAAAGGCTCCACCACCTCTGCAGAAGGGAGCTGTTTCTCTTTGACATCATCTCCCGGTCCAGATTCTCCTGTTCCTCGCTACTCTTGGCGCCAGCAGTCGTTCAGCGAGGCGATTGCAAAGAGACAACAATATGCGTCCAACCATCCTAAGGTGCAGAAGCTGACCATGCTCCTATCCAAGTTGTTGGTACTGCAGTCCCTCCTTTCCAAATGGTGGACTCTGCACCGTTCAGAGAACTAATGGCTTGTGCTGAGCGAGATGGAGAGTTCCAAGCCTTAATTTCTTTTCTAAAAAAGGCAAGTACCAGCACTTCATAAATATGTAGAACAGAGGTGGGCCAGTCCTTGAGATTATCGGTTTGTTCCAAGGTGCACGGCAGCGCGGACGTCTGGAGCTGTAACTACGGTCAGGGCCAGTACATGTCCTTTACAGCCCATTGGGTGAATGTGCTTCCTGCCCAGGCACACCAACAACTTGGACAGGAGACATCGCTTTCTCCTCCACATTGTCAAACTGCGGCTCCTGCGCCATTGTCCGCCTCCTCCTCCTCCACCACCACCACCACCATCTCAGCCCCCACAATTTACTGCTCCTTTCATACCCATGTGTAGGGCACAGCGGGTGTCACGCAGTTCTACACCTGGCTTGCCTCGGCGAACGAAGTCACACAGGGGAGGAACTGCTCCGCGTCATGCAGCAAGAATTCGATGTGTGGCGCATGTGTTCAATCTGGTTGTGAAAAGGTTCCTGAAGTCTTCCACCGATCTTCAGAAGATTCTGAAAATGGAAAAGGAAACTCTGCATGCACTTCATCCATTCCTACAAAGCCAGGAACACCCTCCTCAAGTTGCAGCGGCAGAACGCCTCCCCCAACACACGCTGATATGCGTTGTTTCCACACGTGGGAATTCCAGCCTGCACATGTTGGACCGACTGTATGAACAGAGAAAGGCCATTAACGATTTTTTGATGATCCAGGCGGACAGGCGTACTCCCTGTGTAAACTTTGATGCAAGGGCCCGCAGCTTTTGCATGACACCTGCCATTTGTTGAGGCCATTCAAGGAGGCGACGTTATTTTCAGTCGCCAGGACTACGGGATGAATAACTTGTACTAGGAGCAGCACCGACCACATTCAGCACTCAATGTGCACAAAAATAGACAGATGCAACAGACTGTCCCAAGGTGTGTCAGTCTTCACTCACTGATTGGAATTCCATAAACATAGAAGCATGGTCGTCAGCATCTTCCATTAAAAAAGCATCTTTAATTCAAGTGAGCAGCATACATAAAGTGCAACGTTTCAGCCCGTATAACGTTGCACTTTATGTATGCTGCTCACTTGAATTAAAGATGCTTTTTTAATGGAAGATGCTGACGTCCATGCTTCTATGTTTACGGAATGAATAACGTCATTCAACTGCTTCATGTCCTGGAACAGATGCTGAAAAATCTGTCTGGGCAGGGGACTGTAGAAGTGGCGACTACATCTCGCGGCCACATGGCCGGTGGGAAATGAAATGGAGGAGGAGGACATGGAGCGAAGCATTGTCTGGTGAAATGAGTGGATTTTCTACCCAGGTGACAAGAGAGGAGGAGCAGGAGCAGCTGGAGGAGGTAGATGGAGATGAGGAAGACGAGGCAGATGACCCGCAAGCACCGTGGCAGTATACAGTGGAGATGAGGCAGGGAGCCCCTCGGAGTCACTTGTGCAGATGGCCCGCAGCATGCTGATTTGCCTGGCTAGTGACAGCCGAATAGTCAGCATCCAGCAGAGGGATGACTTCTGGCTCTCCACCCTATTGGATCCTCGCTACCAGTCCAAAATGGGAGCCTTTTTCCCAGCTATTGAGAGGGAGGACAAACTGAAATACCATAGGGAAATCCTCCGTAGTCAGTTGGCCGCTGCCTATGTGCGGCATCGTCCCTCCTCTGACAGGTCTGACCGGGGTGTTCTTCAGCGCTCACGTACTACTGCCGCGGCTGCTGGGGGAAGGTGGGGGGGTAGGAGCAGTACCAGCTCCATCAGCAGTAACCTAAGTCTGGAGTCACTGATGAGCAGCTTCCTTCACCCGCCTAGTGAGGAGGGCAGCCGCCAGCAGCAGCAGCAGGTCCTGGAGCAGACCCTGAACCAACAGGTGGTGGCCTACTTGGACAGCACTCTGCTACCCCAGTTAGAAGATCCGCTGGACTACTGGGCAGCCAAACTGGATGTGTGACCGCAACTTGCCGAGTTTGCAGTGGAGAAGCTGTCCTGCCCGGCCAGTAGTGTGGCATCAGAGCGGGTGTTCAGTGCAGCGGGGGCCATCGTTACCCCAAGGAGAACCCGCTTGTCCACGGGAAATGTGGAACGACTGACCTTTGTCAAGATGAATCAGGCGTGGATCGGCCAGGATTTCCACACACCAATGCCTTAGGCGTCAGACTACATCAGCCATGACGCATCACCCAAACTGTGAGAAATGAGTCTGGGTTCAAACTACCTGCCTCAGCCACTATTCTGATGCCGCCACCCGCCTGATGCCACACATCTGCTGACAGTTTCTCCATCTGCCACCAACCATCTTTACCAGGGACTGGTGTTGCCACCCACCTCCACACTCTGTGATTGTGCCACTCTATGACCTCATGCTGCTGCTGCTGTTGCTGGTGCCGTGACATCCACACTGTGTCATTGTGCCACTCTCTGACCTCATGCTATTGCTCCTGCCGCCGTCACCTCCACTCTCTGTCATTGTGCCACTGTCTGACCTATTCTAGTTTTTGCCACCTCCAGAAAGTCATTGTGCCACTGTCTGACCTCATGCTGCTGCCGCCGACACCTCCACTCTCTGTTATTGTGCTACTCTGTGGCCTACTACTGTTTTGCCATCTCCAGAATGTCATTGTGCCACTGTCTGACCTCATGCTGCTGCTGTGGCTGCTGCCGTGACCTCCACACTGTGTCATTGTGCCACTCTGTGGCCTACTCCTGTTTTTGCCACCTCTAGAATGTCATTGTGCCACTGTCTGACCTCATGCTGCTGCCGCCGTCACCTCCACTCTCTGTCATTGTGCCACTCTGTGGCCTACTCCAGTTTTCGCCACCTCCAGAATGTCATTGTGCCACTGTCTGACCTCATGCTGCTGCTGCCGTGACCTACACACTGTGTCATTGTGCCACTTTCTGACCTCATGCTGCTGCTGTGTGTAACGGATGAGCGGGGAAAGCGGGTAGTGGACCCACTGGACCACTGCCGGGTTTGCTCCGAGGGGACGTAACCAAGTGGCCATCGGGCAAGGCCAAACGGAAGCTCTGGGCTGGACCATGAGCTAGGCCAAACGGAAGCTCTGGGCTGGACCATGAGCTAGGCCAAACGGAAGCTCTGGGCTGGACCATGAGCTAGGCCAAACGGAAGCTCTGGGCTGGACCATGAGCTAGGCCAAACGGAAGCTCTGGGCTGGACCATGAGCTAGGCCAAACGGAAGCTCTGGGCTGGACCATGAGCTAGGCCAAACGGAAGCTCTGGGCTGGACCATGAGCTAGGCAACGGGTGCAGACGCTCTAGACGAGGGCAGGGTCACCCCGGCGGGATCCATGGTCAGTTCATACTGTAACGGTGCGGCGCCGACGGACGTACGCCGAAGCGCCGACCGCAGACATCCGGGTGTGGATCCTCTGTGATCACCGCAGGCGAGGTGGTAGCTGGAGGACCACGCCAGGGAGTGGAGTCTAAGGGGCCCCTGGTCTTCGCCAGAGCCCGCCGCAAAGCGGGATGGACTTGGCTGCGGGACCCCCAGGTCACTACCCCTGACGTGGCTACCTGCGGTGACAGCCGGGGTGCAAGACAGGAATCCAGGCGGTGGAATACAGGAACACAGGAACATGTACAGCAGGATACAGGAGGGTTAAACGTACACATAGCACCACAGGATATGGCAGGAACTGGACGGGTAACACATCAGGTACAGACCAGGGAACACGGCAGGAACAGGAGAGCACATACAGGACAGGAACACGGCAGGATACAGGAGACACAGACACGACGGACGGCCAGGAGCTCAGATGACAAAGACACTGGACCAGCATCTCAGGGGTTAAAGGCTCCAACAGCAGACCTGAGATGCTGGCAGGAGCTCAAGATGGGAAGCAGCTGGAACAACAACAGACTGCAATGAACTGACCCAGAGCAGAGGCAGGAACTTCCTCTTATAGGCAGGGGTCAGAGGTAAAGAGGAAGTAGACAGAGACAAGTAACCTATAAAAGACAGGAAACTGCAGCGCGCGCGCCCTAAGAGGAACAGAGCACACACAGGACTCCAGGAAGCAACAGAAAAGGACAGGACAGGTAAGCACAAGAAGGCCCGACACGCTGACGGCCCAAGGCAGGGAACCGCGGCGTGAACCGTGACACTGTGGCTGCTGCCGTGACCTACACACTGTGTCATTGTGCCTCTCTGTGGCCTACTCATGTTTTGGCCACCTCCAGAATGTCATTGTGCCACGGTCTGACCTCATGCTGCTGCCGAGGTCACCTCCACTCTCTGTCATTGTGCCACTCTGTGGCCTACTACTGTTTTGCCACCTCCAGAATGTCATTGTGCCACTGTCTAACCTCATGCTGCTGCTGCCGTGACCTCCACACTGTGTCATTGTGCCACTCTGTGGCCTACTCCTGTTTTGCCACCTCCAGAATGTCATTGTCCCACTCTCTGATCTCATGCTGCTGTGGCTGCCACCGTCACCTCCACACTCTGTCACTGATGTTGCCACCTGAGCCCACAGCTTGTTTTTTTCCAGCTGTCGCTGCCATGACTTTATCAGGCTACATTCCCCCTTCAGTTTTTTGGTCAGTTTTGCCCTCTTAAGTGCCCAGGGAATTTTATAGTGAAGCGATTCTAAGAGCGGCGGCAGTCATGTGCATGTCATACTAAAACACAACATTGTATGAAGACCAAACCAAGCTCCCTCTGCATATTTAAGCATGGCACATCGTTCTACAGCACCCTGCAGGCTCTGTGCAGCCTGGAAATAGCTGTTTTTTAACATGATTCGTCCCGAAGTAATTCGGACCGAATTTATTTTTGTCGGGAAACTCGGCGAAGTGACCGAACCGAATTTTTGAGAAATTCGCCCATCTCTAGTTCTAATGTCACGGTGGAACAACATCAGCAACGTGACAGCAGTAGAGTGGCAAGTAGCCGTAGCAGCAACAGGTAGTGTGGCAGAAGCCTAATGGGTGACATGTGGCAATCGTTATTTACCACCTCACCAACGCCAGCAAGGCAGGACATAATTGAGACACACAGAGTCCGCCTTAGGACCACGGTCCATGACTGCTGTTCAACACCGATGTTTTTGGACTTGGTCCAGACCCAATCGACTTCTGAGTGTCCAAAATGGATGAATGGCCTGAGCTTGCTCGACACGCCATAGAGGTTTTATCCTGCCCAGCAGCCAGCATTATCTCTGAACGCACCTTCAGCACAGCTGGCGGGGTGATAACTGACAAACGTATCCGGCTTTCCCCTGAGAATGTGGATCGTTTGACATTTATCAAAATGAATCAAGTATGGATCTCTGGCGATTTTGTTGCCCCATTGCCGAGGTCACCGATTAGTGAACTGTAGCATGTCTACTTTACAATGTGAAAAACACATTCCTCATTGAAAAAAAACAATGGTCCTATTGAAATTTTTTTTATTCAAAATACTCAAATGTATTCAAAATTTTATTCAGCGTGTCCAAAAGGTCATTTTGCTGGTTTTGGGGTAATGCTGCTGTAAAAGACGGCAATAGTCAAGGTCCTATTCCAAATAATCTTGTTTAAAAAACTCTTTTCTTCTTGCTAATTTTTTAGAGTGCCTGAAAGGTCATTTTTGCTGGTTTTGGGGTCATGCTGCTGTAAAAGGGGTGCCAGGGGTACAAATAGGGCAGTACTCTTCCATGTCAGTGTTCTTCCATAATTCCCCATTTCACAGATATTCCATAGAAACAATTCTGTTTCTAATCCTAGTTGCCAGTTGGAATTTATAAGGATTTAAGAACACTTGTGATCTGCTGTCTTTGGAGTACAGTCTTCAATAAGAGACTGTGAAAAAATCTTGACCTTTTTAATATTTATATTTTTGAACATGGCCGGTCATCGCTCGGTTGGTTCCCTGTGTGTCTCATTTCTGAAGAACGGCTCCAATCTGTTCTTCAGTGGTTAACACACCCTGTATCCAACGGTTTTAACTCCTCTTCCTCTCTGTCATGGACACAAATATCGTCATCATCATCATCAGTCCAGACTGAAGCAAAGATGGGCCAAATGTCACCCAATAAACAGACCGCACTAGATAATCCATATTCTGAAGAGCTCTTTGATGACACAATGTGGTTGGGGTCAGAAGGCATTTCAAAAGATCAAGAGGCCAAAGAGGATGATTTTGTCTACTCTGATGACTAATCGCTGATGCCCTCAGAGGAGGAAAAGGAAACTGGTTCCTCTCTTTTCTTTGGACTCGCCATCTTTAAGGTGCGAAAATGACAAACACAAGAGGCAAAAGGCGTGGAACTCGGTATATGTTCTCCAGACCCTTCCTTAACATGAAGTTCTGCCTTTGTCAACATACATGCGCATCTACAAGAAGGGCGACATTGTGTACATTAAGGGTATAGGCACCATACAAAAAGGCATTTCACCTAAATGCTATCATGGCAAGACTTGCAACTGTTTTGGAAACATAATTTTGTTGACTAAACAGATCAATGGAAAATCATTGCCAAAAAGAAATCCCAACATCCGTAGGATGAGGCAACATTCGCCACTCCCTAAGAGCTAGTAGATAAGTTTTCCATCACAGCCGTGTTGAGAAAAACAAAGGAAGGAAAAAGTAAGCGAAGAGAAGGCCAACTGGGTGGAACTGGAGCCGTCCAGCAGCCGTTATTCCAAGGTGAAGCTCAACTTAATGTGCCCCCGCAACTCCCATGGCAAGAACCAAAGCACACCTTGAGTCCCAATTTCCTCAAAGAGTTTATGTGCGCGTACATGTGATAATATCCTTTGAAAATATTCCATTGTCTTTGTTTTCAGCTTAGGGATTGTGATAGTGCCTTTACATAAGGCTTTTTTTCCGACAAATTATATGTTGCGGACAACGGTGCTCCTCATATAGGCAATAAAATTGTCTCAGCCGCTTTCCGTGTTTTCCCCCCCTTGGCTGTCTACCACCGAAGAAAGCTTTGAGGTACTTAGCTCACAATTTAGGCCCATTCACTACCCTTGCCCTTGGCCCCGACTGCCAGTGGGGTTGTAGAGCCAAAATCATACTGGGCCTTCCCAGGGAACTGTCGCCTACATTTCTTCATCGCCGAAAATTTTATGTTCCCAAACAAAGGCGCACCATTATTGTGCGGAGTTTAGGTGGTCATACGCATGCTGATAAAAGAACAGGCGATAGTGAATGTACCCTTGTCACGGACCCCGCCCCTGCCGACACTGTGACCCCCCCTCGGGGTCGGCAGGCCGCGCCCGTGCACACCTGCTCCCGAGCGGAGCCCGTACCCCGCAACACAAAGTCCAGGACATTCGGTGGTCCGATCACCTCGCCCGTCCCCTCTCTGGTCCAATCCCAGCCTTACCGTAGCCACGCGTCCTTCATCAGCTTGTCTCGCGCCTCGCCGGCGCGTAGGGCATCCCGCCCCCCAAGGGGCTCGTTCGCGCAGCGCCCAGGCAGTATCAATTCATTAATGGGGCAGTGCAGCCGTAATTGGTCTATATGCGGACACTGCGCCCTATTATGAACGTCCTGGGACTCTCCTGGCGGTTCCTATATTGCGCAGTGGATACCATATGATTTGAGTGACTTTATTCCCCCAGTTGGAAAAAACCCTTCACTAGCATTGGGGTCCTCTATTCCTGTTTACCGTGTACCGCGACCTCTAGATGTACTGTTTACCGCCACCAGAAAGCACATCTTGCCGCCAAGCCCCTGACGCACGTTCTGTTTGTCCCCTTACGACTACGAATTCAGAGCCGCTCCTCCTGACCATTCAGCCCTTGTCCATGAACCACGAAGGCCTGGCCCCTGACCCCCCGTAAACATCTGCCGTACCATCGCCGTACCCGTTGAGCCCGCCACCGCAGGATCACAGCCCCCCGCCAGTGGAAAGTGACCTTGGTAGACCTCCCGCCGCAAAGCTAAGTCCCCATCCCCGACACAGTTTGCGCGCTGGCTTCTGGTGAATACTGGGACTACCTTAGATTCCACTCCTTTGAGATGTGGGCTTTACGCCCATCGCGCGCGACGCCGTGTGATCCAGTGACGATTCACCCATCCAGACCGGTACAGTACTATAGGTAATCTGGCCAACAGGGATCCCACCAGGCGCTTACCCAACATGGCGGATCTGACCAACGATTAGTTGACTGACACACAGTCAAAAGGCAACTCAGGAATCCCAACAGGCGCAAGCAACGTTAACTCCCTCAGACTATTCAAAAACCATGTTGCCAGCAACTTCCGTAACCTGTCCCAGCAGCAGCACCTCCACCACTCCCAGTGGATTTCAACCCTTGAGCCACTCTTACGGATTCACCTGTGGCCCTTGGAGGATTCCATAGCCCTTTCGCTCTCCGCTCCAGCTAGTTCAGCATGGACGACCACGAAACATCTGCAGGGGTTCATCACACCCATATGCCGCTATGCAAAACGTGGCGAGCTTTATGAGCTGATCAATTTATATAACTGTATTTCACACACACACGTAGCGAAAGTGAGCTCCTTTCGATGCAAGCACTCGCTCTTACCGGGAAGGCACCTGGCATGGGCGCGAGCACCTCTATGGGAGCAAAATAAAAGAAAAAAAAAAAAGGGGGGGGGGTGAGGGGGGGGGGGGGTGTGTGTGTGTGGGAGGGGATTACAAAAAAAAAAGAAAAAATAATAAGGGGGTAGGTGGGGCAGGAGGGGGGGGGGAGAACGATCGCAGTGACGGCGGATCTTTCAGTCCCGTTCCTTCAGGAGTTTCCGAAATGTCTTGTAGTAGGAACCAGCATCCCGTGCAATCCATTCCGCTAGAGACAGACCCATCCCTAAAACCACGCAGGGGCGCGAGAGCTGTCCTGTAGGAAGACACCGTGGGTGTCAATTCCCGCACTCTGGCCCCCCGCTGAATCTGTCCATGGAACGAGAACCACACCGGCTCCTGTGCACACACTCACCACCCACCCCACAGAGAAGGGCTTACTCAAGCCCGAGTTTAAACGGACGTCCTTGGGCCGCCTAGAGACCTCGACCCGTGCCCTTCCCCTCAGTGACCTGATCCGGTTAGCGACCTGCATCGACGTATGCTTCATTGAAAACGGGAGGAAGGAACTTCGGCAACGCAACCACCATCAATAGCTCAACCCTCGAGCGGTTATTTATTTCCACCTCGCAGTTGACACCAGTGATTATATACAGAGGCCTCCTGCGCCACAGCCGCTCCAACACCCTTCCGAGAGCCCATGCATTTTGAGTACGGACAATCAGTCCTTTCTCATGAGCAGAGTTTTTGTGGGCACAGACGTCGTGCAACAGGAACTAGTGCACCCTACTGTTGGCAACACCCCAAGCATTACCGGAGGAAATTGTCCCAAGGCGGACCTCCAAGCCTGCGGAAAACACCCCACTAGGAATCTGTAGGGAGAGACAATTGCACCACTATGGAGTGCAACCTCTTCCGCTCCACGACCCTGTTTTAGATGGCAGTGTGCCAAGGTTCCACGCGTCCTCAGAGACTTGTACCGGTTCCGTGATCCAGGTTATCCCGGCGTTCCTGGATTCGGGTCGGCCAGGAACTTCTCATCCAACCAGTCTCCTATTGAGGCAGTATTGGCGTTCCGTGTGGCGGGTTCCCGCATTAGCGGAAAAACCGCTTGTCATCTCAAATTCCTTCAGTGGGGAGAACTGCCTTAGACAGACCACCCAACCAGGTTTTGACGTCCCACCAAGCCACCTGTCTCCCTCCCACCGTGGGGCGCGCTGCAATAAACGAAAGAGATCAGAGACTTTGCACATAGGGGGGGGGGGGGGGGGGAGTGGGGGTTTTGCCTCGCTCCCTGCCATCAGCGGTCCTACCACTTCCTACAGACTCACCATTGGCTGACGGCTAATCCCCACTCTCACTGTTTCCTGGACTAGGACACCTTTCTGGAGAGACAATGACTTCATTGGTTCCCCTAAATGTTCTGGGGCGAGTTTGCGTATGGGTACCACACATTTTCGCCGGTTAGCTTCCTGCTCTTGCCACCGACACACACATATCAGGGCCGTATTGCCACAATTCTCGGGCCCTAGCCCCGTCCACGAACATATCTTGGGAGTACCCCGATTGTTGTATGTTTCCTCCGAGAACGCTGGAGAGTCTCTTTCCTCCCTCTTCCGCGTCCAACGATCCCCCACCTCCGCACGATCGACCCTAATGTCGGCGTAACCAAGTCCCAATGCCCCGAATGCCCCGAGTCCCCAACCCACTGTCCCCGTATTACAGCACTCCTGAAGACCCAGACTCATGACCGAGTACTCAGAAGAATCCAGACGAAAAGTGTTATTCATCCGGAAAGTCCCCTCGTCCCCAGCGGTGGCTAGGCAGTACTGCTTTCCCGTAAAGAAGATTTGGCACATGTACATTTACGGCCCTGACTATAGAGTAACGGGGTTTGAACTACAAGACTATCACCGGAGTTTGCGAGAAAAATACGCTTACACCATTTGACGCGAATATCAAGAACTGTTTGTGACCACAGCCTGCAGGGCGCTTTTAAGATATCTCTACAAGTATAGGAAACTTGAGAGGTGGAGCCTACAATCTTTGATCCCGGAAATACCACAAGGGCAACGATAAAGAACATGGACACACACACCCATTGCACACAACCAGGTGATGAGGCACTATTTTCGAGTACTGGTGAATAAGACCCTCGACATGTTGTAATAGCCAGCCTGCCTCATTGTTATCAGGACACTCATGAGACAAATGAACGTTCTTTCAGAGACCTCCGAGACGTACTGCCTGCGTAGTGTGTACATCACACATGATGACATTCCGTGGTGATACTCCACCCCACATTGGAGACCACCCGCCAGTACATGTTTGTCAGTACACAAGTTTTGAAGCGTCACCGGGGGGGAAAAAATCATCTGTAATGGCCAAGCAGGGACGGAATTAGCCTCTTCCCAACAAGGAACTCTAAGCAATTCCACCCGTTTCCTGGGAGTTACTCATTCTAGAGGCACATGGCTACGGATGACCACCAGCGAAACTAGTCAGTCATAATGGCAAGTTAGACGCAACGCCGATCCCCAGTCCCTGCGACTATACAGCCCGCTTTCCTTTTGTGAGGACTTTCTGCCACTACTACGCCAAGATTCATCCCTCACTTCCTCTAGGCACCGTGTGGCTCCCATTGTTGCCCCTCGCACCACAGACAATACAAGCCAATAATTTGGGGAGGGGGGGGGTGGGGGGGGGCAGGGGGGGGGGGGGGGTGGGGGGTTGGGTTCTGGGCCCCCGTCGAGGCCGAAGAGGGGCGTTTTTTCCAAAGAGCTTCCAAGTCCCGCCCTTTCTCCTACGGCATTCTATACGCTTGCCCCACGTACCGATCCCCCGCAAGAACCCTTCACGCCTGGAATTGTGGGAAAATGCCCCTCGTCCTGGTGGGAGCCCCGGATCATTTCTACACAAAATAGTGCCCCCACGGGTGTTTAAGACCAGTAACGTGCCCGGATTCTTTTTTTCCAAGACCGATTGCTCGGTCGGCCCCCCGAGAGGGATAATTTATACACGATTAGGCTAAACCGTGAGGCTATTGCCCTAAAAACAGGCCCTTCTTTGGAGGAGTGGCCTCTTGTCCCTGCCTTGGAGGGTGCCCGTATTCCCCCCATCCCCGTATCTAACCCTCGTACCACAAAAAGACACCAATATCCTTCAGACCGGCTCAGCGACCTTAAAACCAACGCCAGCCTAGTGTGTTGTTCCCGCTTCTTTTCCGTTTTCCCGGTTTTCGAATTTCCATATCCACTTCCGTGAACCCCTGGCAGAGAAGGAATGTGAGAGCTGAACGCCCCGTCGCGTCCGCCCGAGGCCCGTCCCCGGAGCGTTGGGTTGGGTTTGGAAGAAATACTATTCCAGAAACACTAATAAATTTCCTCCAGAACGTCCCTTTGAATCGTTTCGGTCAAGCCTTTCCAGTGGAACCCCCTTCCGGAGGAGGTCACCCTCCCAAGGAAGGTAAACTAATATTGGTTACGCCCTGGCCATCTTACGCCCCCGCAGACACGTAATCTGAAAAAGTTTGGGGACATTGCTCAAATTGGTGGCCGGTTACCCATCGTGCCTCGGGGGCTGGGGGCCGTGGGGCGGCTCCCGAAAGAACCTTCACACTTTGGTAATATCCCCCCCGGTTTATTCCCTAAAATTGGTGGGGGCCAGAGCTTGAAAGGATGTTAAGGACCTTTCCCGATTGTCGGAACTTTTACTCCCTTGTAGCCCGCCCAACAAGACGCCAACACGTCACAAGCCGGCAAGGGAACCTACTACAGCCACTCCCCAATTTCCAACTTCCAACCCTGGTGTCTAAACATTTCCATGGACTTATATAACGTGAACCTTCCGCCACCGTCGTCCAGGCATAACACCAATTTAGTTTGGGGTGGATCCACGGATCCTGCGTTGTCTCCAATGATGGCGCCAATTTTCGTCCCGTTTGCCATGGACCCTGCCGTCTGCCCTCCCGTCTCGCGGAGTCATATATCTTCCCATTCACGTGTTGGGTGGCCCCGCGCCCTTAGCTAAGGACTCCCCTCAGCAAATCGTCTCGAGAACCGGTAAGGAGTGGTTTCCCCAGTTTATGTCCCTCCATAATTTTGGCGATCCCTGTGTGTAAAAACCAAACTTCAGGTGAAAAGCTCCGAAACTGTCCTTTCTTCTGCCTACCAACCCACAGGAGACCGGAAACGGCCAAAGGTTTGGAGAATGGTCCAACCCAAGGTCTAGGGAGTTTTACCTTCCGCCAATTTCATCCTCGGCACGTCAAAGAAGAATATATGGTCCCCCCCCCCCAAACCTTGCTGCCATGGCGGAGTTTTTTCCTCTTATAACTCCCCCTTGATTCTGAGTCCCCCTTGCGTGTGTCCTCCCCCCCTTCCTACATTGTGGTATGCCCTGGCAATCCCGCCCTCCTCCTCCCCGGTCCTGGTCAACCTCCCTCCGAAGGTCCCCGGCAGCGTGACCCGCAGAACTAGTTCACGACATGAAGTGCCCAATCCCTGGTTGACCAGACCCCCGATAGCCAAAGTCACACTGTCCTCCCGCGCTGTCCGAATCTGCCAAGATGAAGAACGTCAAGCTGGTGAACAAAAGAATAACATCCCCCCCTCCGGTATTTTTTATTTCCGTCCCCCGGAGGGGAATTAGATGTGGGCTTTCCTCCGGACTAGAAGTAATGTACCCGCCTTAAAGAATTCCATTCCTCGACCAAACAGGGAACCCTCAATTTCCTGGGACCCCTTGTTTGAGGTCCCCCAATCAGGCGCGCATCCAAACCCGGTGGGTCCATCTCCCCCTAAATCAAAACCTCCCGCTTTTCCGCATCTGCCCCACTACTATGGAGAAATCCCCAATTTTCCCCCGTTATACAATGTTCCTCCTTACTGAAAAACCCCCTGGTCCCATTAAGTCGCTTGTTCCCAGAATGCATGTTTCCTCCGTCCGTCAGTGGCTGATTTGGCACCCCCAAAATTTTCATTCGAGGTTCAAAAGATAATTCTGGGTCATGTAAAGAGAACCAGAGGGAGGAGAAAGGAATATTTTTAGTGACCTTGGAAGTGGGGATTTCGGGCCCCTGGAGATAATGTCACTATGGGGTGTGAGCCGTCAGGAGAAAAATATCCCAGAAACCGCAGTCCCCCCTCATCCATAAAATCCCTCCAATCCCAGTAAGAGAGTGGGGTGCCCCCCAACAAGGGGGGGGGCCCAGAGGTGGAGGGTTACGGTCCAACCAACCACGGACCAGCCCCTGCGGACCCAAACTGTCCGCCGGGGTCACAGGGCCCGCGCCGTTGGTGCTCGCTGCCTACACAGCGGAGCCCCCGAATCCGCGCACAACGGGTTTTGTTTATCGGGCCCTCCGTCAAACCTCCCCCGACCCCCCGGCCATCCACCCTTACACCCGGGCCACGCTACCCTGCTTCATCCCCCCTGGTGTTCCCCTCGGCCCCCCTCCGGCGCGTGGCCTTCCCGCCCCTAGGGCCGCGCCCACCCCGGCAGGTATGAAAAAATTTAAAAGGGGTCCAGAAGTGGCGCTTGGTAAATATGTGTACCCCCATTGCCCTGGCACTTTGCTCCCTTATATTTAAGTCCCTGGCCCTCTCGCTTGGCGTCCCCCCTTGCCGGATTCGCGATGTAGTGGTTCCCCCCAGTTTATGGAGTAAGCCGCCTTCCAAACATTGATTCTATTCCTGTCCCTACCGTGGCACCCGAACGCTCGAGCTTAAACGTTTTACCGAGACCAATGCAACCTTGCCGCCATGCCCCTGACAGCTTCCTGCTTGTCTCCGTCCAACTAATCAGATCCACCCGACCCGTGGACCCCTTTCTTGCCATGTCCCCTGAAAACCGACGAGCCTGCCTTCCGGTATGTCCGTTACCTGTCGCCTTACCCCTTGGCCCAGCCACCTGCAAGGGCAAAGCCCCCGCCATTAGGAAGTGACCCTGGTTAAGTAAAACTGTCTTCGCCTGCCGCAGTGCAAGTGCCCCATATCCAGCCTGTTTGCCGGCGGGCTTCCTGGTGAAATTACCGGGAACCTACCTTTAGAGTTCCAACTCCGCTGTGGTTGGTGGAGGGCCTTACGCCAACGCCGCTGTGGTGGTCCCAGTGGGGGGATCCACCACCATACCGTTATTGTTAACAGTCCCTATTCCCACAAAAAATACCTGGTTTTCCAAAAATACTCCCCATTCCTTCATGAAATATTGCATTGAAGTATTGGTTCCAAAAAGGGTCGAATTTTTTTTCTGGTTTTTTGTGGTGGGTACCCCAGGCCAACTGTAAAAGGGAATTGCCCATGGCGGACCAGTATTGCAAATACTTCTGTCAGGGGCCCTAATCAAAAAGGGGCCCAGCAATATGTTAAAAATAGGAACTAGTAATGTGTGGGGGCCAAATTTGATTTAGCTACATGGGGCCCTGAAATGGTTAATAGATGACTGATGGCAGCCCTGGCTACCACTGCACCTTCTATAACTACGGCCCTGCCAGCTGAACCTCTATGTTCCCCGTTGGGATGGTTCTTGCTGCCACCACATATATGACATGTTCTTTAGGCCTGGTTGCAAAAAGTGATAGGGGCTCCTGCCAGTTACCATGTTTCCATTTCCAATAAACCGGGGTTTTTTATCTGTCCAAGGGGCCCCGTAGCAGCTGCTAGCGCTGCACCTCCTATAGCTAAGCTGTCCTGATCTTTTCAGTTAGCCATTGAAAAGAATTAATTTTTTTAGCGTGTGAATTTTTTTGTCTGTGACTCTTAGAGCCAACTTGTCTTCACTAAGTTGTACAACGTATGCAGTTTACTGTTCTGGATGGTAATTCCAGCTTCTCCTCACCTGTTTCGATCTAAAAATTAACCTGATCATCTTCTCCCATTGACTATAATGGGAATCGGCGATTGATCGAGATAGAAAATCAACACAATTTTCTTTAAAATCGCAATTGACTCGATCTAGATTTTTTCACTGATTGCTCATCACTAGTAAGCAGCGGACAGCAGTGTAAAAAATAATCTGTTTCTGGGATGGTTGCAGGCTGGTGTTTTCATATGTCCATAGCGCTTCCCATCATGATGACATAAGGCTGAAAGTCTATAAAAAGACATTGCTCTATGACCAATAAATATTTAAAAGAAAATGAAAAAAGTCCCCCCACCCCCATTTTCCACATTCAGCCAAGGTAAAACTATTAGATTCAGGCTGACACTATCAGGATAAGAATGTTCATGGATATTGGTCCCTTCCTGTCCTAAAGCCACCCCAGAAGCAGATCATCACATTACATGGTCAACTTATAATGTCAAACCAGTATGCCTGGTTTGTTGGGTACTGGTCACATAGTAAGAGGTGGTTAGTGCCAGCCTTGGGGGTGACAAAAATCACCATTGGCTGACAACAAGTCCCTATGCTATTGATGAAGAAACATCTGTCAGATCTCCACTACTAAAAATTGTTAAAAAAGACACAAAACACTTTATTCAAATAAACACTCCCCAGCAATATCCCTTGTTGACCATTTTATTAAAGAAATAGATTCAATGCTGGTCCAACATAGTTCAATTACTCCATCTTATTCCAAGGGGAAAACCTGTAGAAAAAAAGCATAACACTACTAAACTCCATCCCCTGAAGACCCTGTAATTGATTTTCTGGGACACACGGGGCAGAGTTCAGACTGCACAATATAATTCTGGGTTTTGGGCACAGCCCATAGCTGAAACACAATCTCCAGGAGGTTAGTCCTCTGTTCTCCCTAGAAAATTGTGTTCATAAGCTATGTCCTGTATCTTCTCTCCCACCCCTCACCTCTACTATTGTGTTATGCATCCTAGTGCTAGTGGAGAAATGAAGAGTCTAAGATGTTTGTGTGATAAATTCTGCTGGGGCAAGTTGTGGAAGGAAAAGACGTCATGCCGGTCTGGACCAGATGGAGAAGAAAAGGGAAGTGAAAAACTTATCAGAGAAGACATGACCTGTGAGTCACTGGATGTAACTGTACTGTAATCACTTATACTGTCTGCAGAGTACCCAGGACTGGGACAAGGTATTGTGGTGCCCTAGGCAAATAAGGCACATCGCTTCTCATCGAATGGAAAATTCAGCCCACTCCATCCCTTCTTGCTCCCCTTCTTGCATGGGATGAAGTGGCATACTAGGCAGTTGCCTACCTTCATCTACATACCAGCTAAGCCCGAAGAGCACCTGTGTACACTGAAATCTACCACTATATGGTTACTGTATGGCGGTAATATTGATCTTGTTTTGTTGAGTAGTCTTTAAGTAATAGTACAGTAGTATTATTCAGTCACTATGTGGTGGTAACATGTAGTCATGTTCTATAATATAATGATAATGTTAGACTTGATTGTGGGATTTTTTGGTAGCAGTATGATGGTAAGCTATGTTGTTGGCCTAGACTACACACCACAACATGTCATTCCTCATGAACGTCTGATTTCGGCAGTGCCCAGTGATCTTCAACATGTTTCCTCAAGGAAAACATTTGTACCTCCTCTAAGAAATTAGTAGGGACATTTTTTCTTTGCTGGCTGGGCATCCTGGAGATAGAAAATCCTGCATGTTCATATCTCATTATTGCTGATGGCCTAACCTGGGTCAAGATGTCAAGGACTTTGTTATTTTTTTGTGCCATGTGTTCCCACAACAAGACTCCCTATATCAAACCTGCTGAACATCTGCAACCCTTTCCCATTCTGGAGTGTCCTTGGACCAGTATAACAATGGACGTCATTACTGACCTACCACCCTCCTCAAACAATGCTGTCATCTGGATGGTTATGGACTGGTGCTCAAAGATGTCCCACTTCGTGCCTCTGCCCAGTCTTTCTCAGATTGCTAGCCACTTCTTTCAGCAAATTTTCTGTCTGCATGGACATCCTTTGCATATTGTCTTGGTCTGGGGGGGTCCACTTCATCTCAAAAGTCTGGCGCGCTCTGTTCCCATCTCCAGGTAAAGTTAGACTTCTCTTTGGCCTAACATCCCCAAACCAACAAGCAAGTGGAAAGAGTGAACCAAGTCCTGGGAGAATATTTATGTCACTTTGTTTCAGCACATCAAAATGACTGGACCAACCTGATACCCTGGGTGTATTTCTCATATAACCATTGGGATTCAGATTCGGCCAGTTCCTCTCCCTTCTACATTGTTTATAGCCGACACCATTGTCCCCTCCTGCCTCTGTCTGACTCTTCTGATGTTCCTGCCATGGATGCCCGATTCCGATACCTCATGGTCATTTGGCAAGAGATTCAATAGTCCTTACTTCAAGTATCTGCATGTATCTGCGGACAAGAAGAGAAGACCATCTGCAACCTTCTTCCCTGGGGATAAGGTATGGTTGTCTGCTAGATATGTGTGCTTGAAGATCCCCAGCTACTAGCTGGGTCCGTAATTCCTGGGTCCATTTGAGGTTCTACAGCACATCAATCCAGTGGCCTCCCAGCTCCTTCCACCTACTTCTATGCACATCCAAAACTCTTTCTAAGCCACTGATCCCCAACTGCTTCTCCCAAGAAGACTTATCTCCAACTTCTGAGGCCAACTCTACTGGTGTCTTTGAGGTAAAGGAGATTCTGGCTGAGAAATCTATAAGGGGGATGTGGTACTACTTCATTGATTGGAAGAAGTTTGGACCAGAAGAGATATTTTGGGTACCGGAGACTAACATTCTAAACCGGTACCTTCTTCTGATATTGCTAAAAAGCGGGAGAGGCACAAGGGAGGTACTGTCACAAGTGACATCGTGACCAGCACGCCACAGCCTCTGCTTCTTCATACTCACCTTTCCATGCTAATGCTTCCCTGTGGGTCTCTGCTTGCTGTCAGGGGTAGCAACTTGGGGGTCTTCCACATCAAGAATCCAACCTACCTTGCGTTGGGTACTGGTGAAAAACCCGGGGGGGGGTAAACTTTGACTCTTTCTCCCCCGACGTGGATTACACCACCCATTGCAATGGTCCATAGAGTCAACATCCTAGCCATCCGTTACTCTTTCTTAAGGACTTTCATCCAAGCTGACAGGGTATCCCAGAGTTTGTAAGTCTTTCAGTTGTATCGCCTGACACTACCAGTGGCCATCTGTGCCGCGGGACTTTGTGATTGTCTGCACATGTAACAGAGTGTTGCAACAGAAGGGAAGCAGCCTCCTACCATTAGCCTATGCTGAAGCCCCCTAGACTCACATTGCCAAGAATCTTATCACTGATCTGCTGCCATCCTCCAATTAAAGTTAAATGGGTTGGTATGGACTCATTTTTAAAGATCGCACATTTTGTTCTTTTTACTGGTCTGCTTTGTACTTCTCAAATTGCCACTCAATCTTCAACCACATTTCCATCTACATGGACTTCCCAATACATTGTTATTGGTTCAGGGAACTGTGTGGCCTGTTGCAAGTTAAATTGGTCTTTTTTTCAGCGGGCTGGTGTAACATGTAAACCAAGACTTGGGCAACTGTCTTTTGCCTTTTTACAGGAGCAGAGAGGAATGGGTCATTACCTCTCTTCATGGGCTATGATCAGTATTTACTTCACTTTTCTTCTGAACTGTCTGTGGATTAATCCAGAGTCTATGGCTTTCTCCATTTTTGCAGAATACCAGACAATTCCTTTGGCAAAGCTAAAATGGACAAGGCCACCTGTTCTAAGGGTAAACTTTATAACCTAATCAACTGAAGAAAAGGCCAAGGAACAAGAATCCTAACCTCATCTGCAAGTTCCATCATCATCAGACTGGGGGGTGTAAGAGAAAGGTTACAGCCGGCTCATGGTTGAGGACACTATATCGTCTGTTTCCCTCTTCATTGTTCCATGTGGCTACTTATATTTGCTTTGAAGCCATACAAGAGAAAGACAGAAAGAGGTGTTCCATGGTGCAGTATTAACCCCTTAACGATACTGGACATAAACTTTCGTCCCAGTGCTGATTCCGATACCTCATGGTCATTTGGCAAGAGATTCAACAGTCCTACTCCTTACTTCAAGTATCTGCATGCATGAAGTCACAGGCGGACAAGAAGAGAAGACCACCTGCAACCTTCTTCCCTGGGGATAAGGTATGGTTGTCTGTTAGATACGTGTGCTTGAAGATCCCCAGCTCGGTGGGATTGCGGCGCAATTCCACTACACAGCCGGCAGGTAATGATTGCTGATTGCAGCTAACACGCCAGTTACAGCATAGGATGGTGCTGGCACCATCCCGTGCTGTTTAACCCATTAGACTCTGCGGTGATTGCGGCCACGCCATCTAAGTGACTAAGGAACAGTGCCACATACCGTTCCTCACCCCGATCGGGACATCAGTGGCGAGATCACTGTATCCCGATCACATAACATGGCAGCTGTAAGCCTGGTGAAGGCTTTCATCACCACCATGTTTTCTGTTTAACTACTTTCTGCCCAGACAGGAAGTAGTAAAACCACCATCTTTATACACCTTAATGCATTGTCTATACTATGCATTAGGCTGTATAATTTATTGTGCCCCCTAGTGGTCAATCACCCTATGGAGACTTAGGGCGACGTATGAACTCGCCGGGGGGGCTGCGTTTTTTTTTCCCTTTTTTCCCGTCAAATCTGGCCGTTTTTTTCCCGGGGCCGGGGGGTGCGCTCAACATACAATGTAAAGCCCCCGCGCCCGCCAGTTTTGGGGGCCAGGCCACTTAGGCGCAGTGCGGCGCTGGGCCTGAGATTCGCCGCCGGGGGGTATGCACAAACTTCGGGAAAAGTCCCCCGCGTCGCCATGTGTTAGGGCATGGGGGGGACTGAGGCGCGTGCGGCGCTGCGCCGAAGATTCCCCGCCGGGGAGGTGCACTCGTAATGGGGGAAAAATTTCCCTGCCCTCGCCGTGTGTGGGGCGCTGGGGACTTAGGCGCCGGGGGGACGCCCAAAAAATTGTTCCTGCGAGACAGCTGGAAAACAGCGAGAAATCATCCAATGTGGGTGCGGAGTATGAATAAAAAATCGCCTTATAAAGGCGGAAAACATTCTCAGAAAAAGAGCGAACCTTAAAAATAAAAAAATACGTAAAACAAAATATTTTCCAAAACCTAATTCAAAAATTAGGATTGGAAATTGGGGGGGAAAATCAGTAATTCAAATTTGAAAGCTTTTCTCATTGGTCGGCATAAACCGGCCAATCGAATAGGAGCGACATAACCATTAAAACCTATGGGAAATTGACCAATCAGAATCAAAGGGGGGACAGTTAAAAATACAGAAAAATGCAGAAAAAGAGCTGATTGTTGAGCAACGGGGGGCTTGGTAGCTCACCCAAATCAAAATTAGAGGACAAAGACCCTTAAAACCCTTGGGAAAACTATTGACCAATCAGAAAAAAAAGGCGGACAGTTCAAAATCAGTAAAAATGCAGAATAGAGCTGATTGGTTTAGCTAGCGGGGTTGCTATCCGCCAATCAGAGGCGAGCTATTTTCTCCCTTGTATCTATGGAGGATCGGGGGCATGAAATCTTGGCTCTCAGCACCGTGAGGTATGGGTATAAATAAAAAAATCATTTTTAATAAGTGTAAAACTTGTCGATAAAAAGCTAAAATTCGTAAAAAAAATCATTACATCCCGAAAAACGGTTGCCCCGGCCCGGGCGCACATGGGAATTGCAATAGAGAACGCCGGGAAAATAGAGTAATTTCAAATTGTTTAAGTCTTCTTTTGGGGTTCGGCAAAAACCACCCAAACAGAAAGGAGCGACGGGGCCCATTATATCCTATGGAGGAAAAATTTGACCAATCAAATAGGACGACAGGGGCCCCATTATATCCTATGGAGGAAATGACCAATCAAATAGGAGCGACGGGACCCTTTATAACCTTGGAGAAAAATTTTCCAAATCATTTTAAAAAGGGCGGGACAGTTCAAATACAGTAAAAAGGCAAAAAAAGAGCTGATTGGTTTGTTTACTTTTATTTTTCGTTGCACCCATCTTTTGATTCCTTGGGGGAAAAAAAGAAAAAAACTATAAAATAATTTTTTTCCTGCCTTTTTACTTTTTTTGAACTTCCCCCTTAATATGGGTTGGGGCAATTTTTCTCCATAGGAAATGGTCCCTTGTCCTCCCCCTGTTGGGCAATTTTCCTCCATAGGTATAAAGGGGCCCTGTCGCTCCTATTCTATTGGCTGGTTTATGCCGACCAAACAAAGAGCTAAACAATTTTAATTCGTATTTTCCGCAAATTTCTCTATGCAATTCCCTTTTGTCCGCGGCGAAAACCGGGTTTTTCGGGGTTTAAAAGCTTTTTTTTTAGAGAAGGTTTCAGGCTTTATCCCGAAATGTTTTACACTTAATAAAAATTTTTTTTTATTCATACTCCATGCCTCACGGCGCTGAGCCCCAGATTGCATTGCGCCCCCTCTCCATAACTACATGGGAAGAATTTGCTCCGTCTGATTGGTGGGATAGCCAAGCCCCCGCCCCCATTTAAACCCAAACAGCTCTTTTCTGCCTTTTTTACTGTATTTTGAACTGTCCCCCCTTGGATTTTGTTGGGTTTAAAAAAACTCCATAGGGAAAATGGGTCTTTGTCTTCCCACTGATTGGCCCAGATAGCCAAACCCCGCTAGCTCAACCAACGCTCTTTTTCTGGGATTTTTACGTATTTTGAACTGTCCCCGTTGATTCGATTGTTCAATGTTTTCCATAGGTTTTAATGGTTCATGTCGCTCCCATTTCTGATTGGCCGTTTTTTTTGACCCTGAGAATACTTTCAGAATTTGAAAATTACTGTATTTCCCGGGAATTTCCAATAATTTTTCTTGATATTTCGCCTTTAATTTTTGGAAAGTGTTTTTTTTTTTATGTTTATTTTTTTGGTTCATCTTTTTTTCGACACGTTTTTTGCCTTTATAAAGGCGATTTTTTTCGGGTTCATTCCCTGGCACGGGCGGAGCGCCGAGATTTCTTGGCTCTTTATCTGCTTCCTTGCTGTTCCGTTCCCCGCTTCCCCTTTGCCCCCGCCGGGAAAATTTTTGACCCCAAAATAACCCGGTCTGCTGTCGGGGCTGCCGACGCTGCACTCGCCCCGCTTTGCCGACTCGCATCGTACATGCCTCGAGTTTTTTAGCCCCCGCGTCCCCCCCCCGAACCCTACACCCGCCCCACACCCCCCCATTGCCCGCCCCTTCAGCAGGGGGCAGCTGAAAAGTGGCGAAAAAGCTGCGCCTAAAAAACCGCATCCCGCGGCCGCAGGGGGGTTTGGGCCGGGAGGCGCAGTATACGCCAGAAAACAGGCGTAAAGCCCGTTCATACATGTCGCCCTTAATGTTAAAGTAAAAAAAACCAAAATGTTTAAAAGTGTAAAAAAGAAAAATATTAAAAGTTCAAATCACCTCCCTTTTGCCATTACAAATAAAAAAAAATAAGATAATAAAAAAGTTACACCTATTTGGTATGGCTTTGTCTGAAAAAAGTCTAAACATTAAAAATATAAAAATAAATTTTTTCCCTTTTTCTGAAACCGTAGAAGAAAAAAAATTCCAAACGACAAAATTTAATTTTTTTGGTCATTTCACATCCCCTAAAAATTGGAATAAAATTGATCTAAGAAGTCGCTTATATTCCAAACTGGAAACAACAAAAAAATGATTCAGCTGGAAAAAAAAAAGCCCTTAAATCAAGTCCTTGGGGTTCTTCGAAAAATTTTTTTGGGCGCAGAAAATGGCACTGCGGCAAAAATTTTAAAAATAGAAAATGTTTAGATTTTTGTTATGATACTATAACATAACAAAAATCATACATGTTTGGTATTGCCGGATTTGTATCAACCTGTAGAATACAGAAAATACATCATTTATACTGAAGAGTAAAAGGGTAAAAAAAAAAAAGCAAACTGAGCAAGTAGTTTTTCTTTTACTTTTGCCCCACTTATAATTTTTTTGGGTTTTCACAGCATATTCTATGGTATGGTACATATGTCTATGTAGACGGTGGACAAAAGGCAAGGAGGAAAAATCGAATGTGCCAAAAAAAACCTCAAGGTCATTACGGGTTAAATTATAGGGGTGTTCTGGGACCTATTCATGCTCATTTATCCATTGGGGTATGAATAAAAAGGTTAGGGAAAGAAGGAGCCATTTTGGTCCCCATCACAGTCCATTTGCCCTGCCAGTAAATGGATGGGGGTCAAATAATCTCAGGATCAGAATTTTTTTTTTTTTTAACACATTCAATATCCAAAAAACTACAACAATAAGGAAAGTATATGAAAAAATACACAATTTTATTAATGAACTACATTTAGGGCGACATGTATGAAAGGGTTTTTCACCCTTTTTCTGGCGTACAATGCACCTAAGGGAGCCGGCTACGATGTCTAATGAACCTAATGAATGTGTTTGGCGCATTGTTCGTAAGACTCGACACTTTCAAATGTGCCTAACATGAGGGGGTGTTCTGGGGGCATTCTGGGGGTATTATGGAGGTGTGTCATACCACATTAGTTAGATTAGACACATATATGAATGTGGTTCGGCAAAAACAGACGCATTACTGCTCTGACAGGCAGAACTATGTGAATGTGATCTGCCTGAGCCTGAGGAGTTGAAGTGAAGCTAGATTTGCTGTACGGGGCAAAAATGTCCCTTATTTCTCAACTTCCACCAGTACAATAATAAAAAGTTATTTATTATAGTTATCAAACTGTATAAAATGTAATTATTTAAATTTAATGAAAAATGTGATCATATAACATTAATATAAAAATATATAATATTCCCAAAATATAGAAATATCTCCTATAAAATGTATTGAAAATTAATAGAATCTAAAAATAATTTTACATTAAATAACCCACTGAATATGTTGTTCAGATTTTTATATTTTAAAATTTTACTACATTAAATTTGAAATGTATTTTTGCTGCTCTCACCCTTTATTCTACATACAGCAAGAGCCAGCACAGCACAGGTATTGCTGGGACCTGTGGTCCTCCAAGCAGGATTAGTACCATAGTTTCTATTCACTGACATACTATTCTAATGATTTCTCTTATTTCCAGCCTGTCTATAACCTTAATACATGTTAAGCGCATTACTAATGCACCTAAGTTCCGTAATGCACATAGACGAGGCCCGGGGAATTTTACACCATTTATGAACGCACTAAAACCATGGGGTCTTGTGATACTACTAGCAACAAGTAATATACAGTAGGTTACATTAACCAGGCTATGTAGACAGGAGTATTGTATAAACAATGTTCATATTTAATAAGTACATATATTTGCGAAGTTTGATATTTTTGCAATATTTATTCAATAGGATTTCATTTCTATTGTGCTACAACTTCTTTTAATGTTGCATTTGAGCTTATTATAAAAATTTAGTAACTAATTAATTAACTAGTTACTAATTAACCTACAAGATTACTTTGTGTTTAGACCCTTCGAGATTTCATCCCACAGCTCCGGAAGATGTATAAGTGTCGGTGTCTTGTGGGTGACAGAGCAGCACCCGCCGTCTATGTTACACTACGATATGATTCATGTACATCATCTGACTGTATATTATTGGGATTGCTTTTACTCTTTCATTTTTTTCACTCATCCTTTATAATTTTACATAAGGTAAATGACTACATTCTATTCTCCTGCAGCTGGTATATGTCACATAACCTGCCTGCTTATTACAGTCTCCGGGTTATACAGGTTTTTATTCTTTACTAGCTGTATGAGGACTTGTGTTTGTAGGATAAATTGTAGTTTTCATTGGCATCATTTTGGTGTATGTATAACTTACCAATTCACTTTGTATTTTTTTGCTTTTTTTAGACTGTTAATCATTCGGCATAAGTAAGACAAAAACAGGTTGTTTTTGTGTCCACAATAACAGTATGATGTATGGAACAAAGTCATTTTGCTGTCTCTGCATTCCCAGAGACATTGCATTTTTACGTATAAGTATTTAATTTCAACGACTACTGTATGGGGTACATAGAAACTATTCAGTGACTTCTAAGAAATATCTTTAGGGAGTGTGATAAAAACATAAAATCTACCTTTTTCCTTTTTTTTGGTCCTTAGTTGTATGCTGTTTAAATTCTATAGGTTCCTACAACTGTGGTGATAGCATAAAACTATTTGTTTCATTGTTTATTATTTTGAAACTATAAAATGAATTTATTTAACAAAAAAGGGATTTCGTTTTTTTTGTTTTTTTTTGTTGGGAGTCTTGGTCGCATAAATATTTGCTTGAAAACAGATGCAAAATACGCAAGTGAGAATGAGACCTAAAATGTAACATTGATGCATATGTTGAGCAGGGTCATTAATGTAACATACAGGGCATGCAATGTTCAAAATTGGCGACAAATAGATTGCATTCCTAGCCCTATATTACCATTAATGTAGTTAGCGTGAGTTGATTTGTGTAATGTATATATACTTTTATAGGAAGCTAAACCAAGTCCATCCATGACTTCCATAAACCAGACCATGATAGAAGGATTTAGACTTAAAGGAATCTCAGATGTTCCTGGACTACAAGTTCCCATCTTCCTTCTGGTTCTTCTCATTTATCTCATCTCTCTTGTTGGGAATCTGACCATTCTCCTCCTGGTCTGCCTTGATCTCCATCTGCACACTCCCATGTACTTTTTCTTGTCCAACTTGTCTGTGATGGACATATCCAGCTCCACTACGGCACTACATGAACTTTGGATAATATTTGCAACTCAAAACCACATGGTTTCCACCGCGGCCTGTATGGCCCAGTTATATATTTTTTCTGCATTAACCTGTAATGACCTTTCAATTTTGGCCGCCATGAGTTTTGATCGCTATGTAGCCATCTGTCGGCCTTTACATTATCACTCAATCATGAGTAGAAGACTCTGTGGTCTGCTGGCCTCAGTCAGCTGGGGTGTTGGGTTCGCAGAGGTGGTGCCTATCACTGTGTTCATTTCAAGGTTCACTTGTTACATTTCCAAGGACATTGATCATTATTTTTGTGACACTTTGCCCATCAGGGACATTACCTGCAGTGACACTTCACTCTTGGACCTTTACATTTTAATTTTTTGGCAATGTGAATGTGATTATTTTTCTGTTGCCAACAATAACTCCCTATGTATTCATTATCATGTGTATATTAAGAATAAGCTCCAGTGCTGGCAGACGTAAAGCCTTCTACACATGTTCCTCACACATCATGGTGGTTGTAATATTATATTTGTCTATAGTCTTACAATACATAGTAACAGTTTCCGGAAGCAAAATGGGTTTCAATAAAATTTTTCTTTGTTTAACACGGCCATTGTTCCCATGATGAACCCACTGATCTACAGTTTAAAAAACAGAGATATAAAATCAGCCCTACGACGAAAGCTTCAATAGTGTGAAAAACATTTACAATTTTTTAAACTTTACTTGAGCATTTTGAATACTTCTGTCAAAGCCAAGAAAATTGATGAATGACATCCAACCTCTCACAGATCTTGGTCCTGTGGAAGGCAAAAGCAAAAAAGCCATTCTAGACAGTCTCCACCTTTTCTTCTGTTTTCCACAATTTGATTGTTCTGACTATAAAGAGCGTCTTCCTAAGTTACTGATTATAAATTCCTTTTCTCTACACCATGCCTGCACAACATACAATCCATCAGCTGTTTGTGACAGAATGGTGCAGCCATAGTGAATTGAGGTGACTGCGCATGCGCGCCACTCTCTACTTTTTTTAGGGAAATTTTCCAAATACGCCAAGAGCATTTTCCCCCACCTCGTTTTTGGGGAATTTCCCAAGACGAAAAGGGAGACAGCCATCCCAATGTACGGAAATCATTTGCTTTTTTGGGGGGCTGTTTTTGGGGGAAAAATTTTCAAGTGGCATATTGCCCCAAATTTTAATCCGCAAAAAACCCCGGGGTGTTTTAGAAAAATGCCTTTTCCCAGTGTGTACCTCTAAAGCACAGAGGGGGCCTGGCCCCATAGACTTTTGTTATTCCCCGACAAGTAAATGCAGGGAGGAAGTTACATGTCACTTCTTTCCCCTGGCGCTCAATACACGTCGGGAAAGACGGGCACAATTCATAGTTCTCAAAGCAAGCTATAAATTTTATCGAAAATTGGGGGGTGCTTTTCCGGCATTTTGCAGTGCAATTTACACACCGAAATACCCCCCCGCGCAAATTTTTTTGCCCATGTGGAAACATTCAAAAACCCCCCTTTTTATTAAAATATCTAAACGGGCATGACTTTTTTTCCATCTAAAAAGTTTTGGAGGGTGTGTGGAACCTTTTTCAGAGGAACAGCTTGACTGAGGGGAGAATCCACAATAGTGGTAGTTGATATTTAGGGCAGCTGTTTGAAAAAGGGTTTTTTTTAGGGGAAACAATTTTTTTTGGGGGTTTAAATTAAAAAAAAGACATAAGAGCCAAAACCCAAAAACCCAAAGGGGGTTTTCCCTCCCGAAAATACTTGTTTGCTTACACAGGAGACAAAGTACTGGGCCCTTTTTGCGAGAACAAAAATTTTCCTAAAAATACATTTTCCCCTTTTAAGGGCCCCGAGGCCCCCAGCCAGTAAATTTTTTTCCCCCTGCACTGACAAGGCCAAACAACTCAAAACCCGGGCCGGGGTAGATGAAACTTCCCTTTCTTGGTTTTTATCTTTTTTACGTTCCAAAAAATTAGTCACATGTGAATTAAGGGGTTTCTAAAAAACCAATACATGGCGCTTCCAATCGCTTCAGCTCTTTCCCAAAAGCCTTTGTTCTAGCTGTTCCCGAGGAATACTATCTTCATCACAGTGAAAATGCTATTTGCGGCCTAGAGAAGAAGTTCAGCCTAGTTTAATTTTGCCATTTACCTCATGCCAAGTTGTGCAGGTCTATTCTACATGAACGCTTTCTGAGGTCCTAAAATGGAAAGGGGGGTGGTGGGAAAGGAAGGGGAAAAAAAATTTTAAAAGATTCTCCCATTTTAGACATTCCCTAGGGATGTTGACCCGAATATTGTATAAATGTCTGATAGGTATTGGGGCCCTTTCCTCCAAACTCGTAAATTCAGAAAAAAGGGCCCCCAAAAATTTCCATTCGGGAAAGGGGAATTTGGGGTTTGTAGCTTAATAAAGCTTTTTAGAATTTTTAACGTGTTTTCAAATTTAAAAGTCCGTTGAAGGGTAAAATTTCGGTTTTTTTTTCAAATGCAAAAACATTGGAGACACAAAAGGCATTTTAACCATCATTGCATATGCGGGAAAAAGTCCCGCCCCCTCCCACGCAATTCATTTTTTTTAAAAAAACCCCCTTCTTTTTTAAGAAATTTCATTTAGCCCCAAACAATTCAAAACATAGCTAGTTCCTTTTACCTTGGGGGTTTAAAATTTACATTCAATATGGAAACCCCCCCTTACTTTTCTATTGGAAAAAAAAGAAACCTTGGTTTAATTCAAAAAAGGGGAAAAACCTTTCCCAAGCCCTAAAAGTTTCCAATTAAATTTGGGGAGGGGGTTTTGGGGGGATGTCTATAACATTCCAAAGACCCCGGTGTTTTTAAACTTTGATGAAAAAACACACAAAAGTATATACAAATCATAAACAATAAAAACTAAAATATTAAACCCCCCACAATTCTCCCCCCTTTTGGGCCCATATGTGGATCCCGATCTGTCTTTAAAGGGTTTTTTTGAGCACATTCTCCCGCAGCTAACCTGCATAAACCACCTTCCTAGTTACATGCCTCTTTAATTTTCCCCACCACACCATTCGGGAAAATTTACAGAAAAAAGATCATCTTTCACATATTAACCTTCATCTAACATTTTTAGACTGGTTTTTTTGCCCTTAAAGAAGATATTATATTCTCACAAGTCACAACAAGAAAAAACTATCTTCTTCTTTTAAATTTTTCCCAACAAAGCAAATAACATTTAATAACAAAACACATTATTTTGAAACATTTCACCTTTTATAAAACCCTCTGAATAAACCCATCAGACATCCCTTAGGCCTCTAAAAAAACCCCAATTTTTCTAGATTTAAAAAAGACAAAAATATCACCCCATAATTGGGGGGCCTTTTCCCCTTTAATTGGTTTTGCTTTTTCAACCAAATTTATTTTAAATCATTTTTTTGCAAAAAAAAAAAAATATTTTTTTTAAAACTGCCCCTTTTTTGCTAATTTCCTACGGATCAGTAAAAAAAATAAAATAACTTATTCTTTTGAAAACTACAAAACCTTTTTGGGGGACTAAGAATTTTAAAGGAAACCTTAGCTATTAAAGCAATTTCGGCTTTCACCAAGAAAAACCACAAATTATGTAGAAAATACAAAATGTCTTTTTAGCAGATCTCTTTAATTGGGGTGAGCCTATTTTAAAAGATTAAATATCCCCAAAACAAAGGAAACAATTCTAATATACACACACATCTCCTTTTGCTATCCCCAGATCCTCTAACTGTATTCCAAAACCTACATTCGAAGTTATCACCATTTTCTTGAGGGACCTGATTACTAAAAGTCCCATTTCCAAATGCAGAACACTCATCACATCTATTAAAAGGAAATATTTACTCTCTTCCCATTTTAATCTATGAGTATCTATTACTAAACAAGTAGCTCCTACATCAACATAAATCCCTACATTATCACAAATGGAGGCCTTTCCTATTGACACTTTCAACTCAGGAGCTCATCATTTTCTTGACTTTACTAACGGTACTGGTACTCTTATATTTCCAACCCTCCTATATTAACACATTCACTCTCTGACCCTCATCTGTATGTGTTGTGACGTTAACATAAAAAAACATTGAATGTGTCCATCTTGCTATGGGTAAGAGTACTCCAGTGATGTTCAATCATTAGTCCAGATTTGAAATTAGGAGCTGTAGTTTCTAGGGGGTAGCAAGACATAGTAACAGTTCCTCCCAGGTTGACAGAATTACTAGATAAGGCATAGTCTTAGCACTTGCTGGGGTGTGCACATATTCAACAGTAATCATATGATAGTTTATGACGTTGCAGGAACTTATTCAGCATCTTTCATCTTTCTAATCACGGGAAGGAGTGATTCTCTCGTAGTGGCTGGTGTGGACCCAGTTGTTCTTTCCCTCTAGTTTCATCAAAGTCTCAGTTTTCAGCAGAACTTGAAAGGGACCGTCGTAATGATAGGCTCAAGGCTCCTTCTCACGTGTCTTTCAAGGACCACCCAATCACCCAGTTCAAGGTTGTGGCTACTCAGGTCACTTCTCATTTCTGGAATAGAATCAAAAACTTGTTTATGTACTGCTTCAAGGTGTTTCTGCAGGGTCCGTAAATATCCTCTACATCTCCGGCCCAGATATTACCTCTCTACTCTCCCGGATCCCTGACTGTCTTTCGTCCATATCCTCCTTCTCCTCATGTCTCCTGAAGCTAAACGTGGAGAAAACTGAATTCACCATCTTTTCACCGTCCCACTCCATCCCTCCACCTGATCTCTCTATCACAGTCAATGGCTACAGTCTCTCACCAACTCCACAAGTCCGCTGCCTTGGGATAACCCTTGACTCCAATCTGTCCTTCAAACCGCACATCCAAACCCTCACTTCTGCCTGCCGCCTCCACCTGAAAAATATCTCCCGTATCCGCTCATTCCTTAACATCGAAAGCACAAAAATGCTGGTCCATGCCCTCGTCATCTCACACCTAGACTATTGCAACATCCTTCTCTGTGGCCTCCCAGCTAGCACCCTCGCTCCCCTCCAATCTATCCTTAACTCTGCTGCCCGTCTGATTCACCTCTCCCCTCGATACTCCTCTGCCTCTCCCCTCTGCCAATCCCTTCACTGGCTTCCCATTGCCCACCGAATCCAGTTCAAGTTAGTAACCTTGACCTACAAGGCTCTTCATGACCTCTCCCCTCCATACATATCTCCAGATATCTCCCCTCACGCAATCTCCGCTCCTCACAGGACTTTCCCTCTGCTCTCCCCGTGTCAACTCCTCACATAACCGTCTCCAAGACTTCTCCCGTGCTTCCCCCATACTCAGGAACTCACTACCCCAACACCTCAGACTCTCCCCCACTCTTACCAGCCTCAAAAGCAACATGAAAACCCATCTCTTCAGGATTGCCTATACACAACAATAACCCCACCACCAGAACACCAGCCAACAAAAATGTCTGCCCCTCACCTTCTGTCTCTTCCCACCTTCCTTTTAGAGTGTAAGCCCTCACGGGCAGGGACCTCTCTCCTTCTGTACCAGTTGTTAGTTACTAATTTGTCACCTTTGTACTTGTTTGACCTATGTTATGTATGAAACCTGAATGTACAGCGCTCTGGAACCAAGGGCGCTCAAAAATAAATAATAATAATAATAATAATAATAATAATAATAATAATAATAATAATAATCATACTGTTATGCTGTATGAGTAAAACCTGTGGGAAATATGGCCCTTTCTTGGAGGAGTACCAACCAAGATCTCATAGGGAGACCGTTTCATTTTCCTAAAGGTGTACAACAGACTGAAAACAATGCTTACGGCAAACAATCTGACCATGGCTTCTGTGTTTCTTTCATTTAACTGTTCTATTTTTCCTTTCCTCTGAAGATGGTAGAGAACGTGAAAGGCCTGTTCTATACCTAAGGCACCCGTCTCTTCTTTCATGACTTCTCCTGTGAAGTGTGTTCCTCTATCACTCTCTATTGCTTCTGGTAGCCCAAATCAACACCTTAATTGACTTTTTGGGCACTTTTCTGCTGCTTTCTGTATTGGAAAGGCTTCAGGCCAACCAGGAAAGAGGTCTACATCAACAAGGACAATTTGCACTCCTTGGAATGGACACAGCGGTTGAGGCATGTGTTTCTAGGGAAACCTTTTCTATGTTACCTATTCTGTGTTTTGCACATGTCGTACAGGCTTGATAGTATCTGGCTGTGGCCGTACTGAAGCCAAGAGCAACCCAATACTTGTTTACTAGCAACCATATATATAGCGGTCTTGGACTAGTGGGTCAGTCCATAGGCTGCTTAGGCCATCATTGGGACAAGGACCCATGGGAGGCAGAGCTTATTGTCTACACTCCACAGGCCACCCTCGTTTAACTGAGATCCCCGTTTCTCCCACTCCCCCTTTTTGACCTTCTGAGCGGAGATTGAAGGGTCCTAAGGACATCAGGGGTGTCAGGTTCTATGGTGGACACGGCCTGTATAATCACAAGATCCTTAACCCTAGGCTTTGTCGCAGCTAGTTTTGCCGCTTTTGTCTGCTCTTATTTCCCCTTTGCTTTGGGGCTGTCAGATTTTGTATGTGTTCTGACCTTAATTGTTCCAAGCTCTGTAGGCAACAACAAGGCTTTCATTAGGTCTCTGACACTTTCTGCATTCTTGTTGGGTTTCTGTTTGATGTTAAGAATGCCCAGGTTCTCCATAAGGGACCATAATCATGGGCTATTCCAAATGTATGACATGAGTCTGTGTATATGTTTGTAGTCTTACCCTCAGCCGCTGTTCATGCCTCTGGTAGTGCCCTCAACTCCCCACCTGGCAAATGAGGTGGAAATGGTTCAACTTTTATTACCTTATGTTGCGTGACCACCATATATCCAATGTGATACCTGCTGTATTTCCCAGTACCTGGTTCCTTCAATAAAAAAACTCAAAGGTTAGAATTAGTGATTGGGAAGACCTTCACATGGGTAAATCCTATTGTTTCTTGTGACATTAGGACCATACAAGCATATTCTTCCTCATCTTTACCATCTAATTCTTCCCCCTTTGGGTCTAAGTTCTAGGGTAACAGAATGGTAGAGTTCAAGGTTCTACACTAAGTCAGTAAAACACTTGGGACATCAGTAACTGTGACGGTTCGGTGGATCCGCTGGACCACCGCAAGCAGTGGTAGTTAAGCCACGCCAGGGAACGGAATCTAAGTAGCCCCCGGTTTTCACCAGAGCCCGCCGCAAAGCGGGATGGACTTGCTGCGGCGTGAGGCTACCAGGTCGTTACCCCTGACGTGACTTGCTTGCGGTGGCGGCCGGGGTACAGCGAGGTACAAAATCGTAATCCAAAGGCGTAGTCGGGGACAGGCAGAAGGTCAGGGCAGGCGGCAGAGGTTCGTGGTCAGAGACGGACAGAGGGTCAGGGCAGGCGGCAAACAGGCAAGGTCAGGAGACGTGGCGGAACGGACTGGTACACGGATAAGCAATACGGACTGAAGGACACTCCAAACTCTCACTAGGCACACCAACAATCTGGCAACAGGTGCCGGGGGCGGATACATTATATAGGACCAGCGCCCGGCAATAAGCCAATTACCGGGACACTGGCCCTTTAAATCTAGACCAGCCGTCGCGGCGCGTGCAGGGGGCGCGCATGGCACGACGGCCCCGG
>JAODAL010026651.1:0-56353 GCA_025379985.1 Phyllomedusa bahiana | reverse complement strand
TCCCTGAACTGATCAGGAAGGTGCGCTCGCTGATAGCTCTTACTGAAAATTGATTTTTAATAGCGTTTTGGGGTGTCTCAGCTTGTCCAAGACTTTTCCCTTTTAATGTTCTATTTAAAATTTTTTTGGGGGTTTTGGGGATTGAAATTCAGTGTGGCCACGCACTGCATAAACTTCAATACCCAAAGTGGGATCTAAGCTTTCCTGTTGTATTCTTTTTAAAGAAACAGCATTTTAACAATACAATACCACTTATTTTTGGGCTGCTAAATTCTATTGCGCAATTTACACCCGGGGGTTAATTAAGCTTTTTTTGCGGGTTGCTGACCCCAAGAAACTCTTTTAAACCCAAAATTATACATTTTTCCGTACCAAATTTCCAAGCGAAGGAAAATTAAAATTTTTATCTTTTGTTGGTGGCGTAAAAAACCCCAAATTGAAACACCTACGAAGCTACTATTTGTGGTTCAATTCTTTGCGAAATTTTAAAACCAGGAGTTAATTAACGTTGTTTTGCTGGTGTGCTGACCCCAAGAAACCGCCCTTTTTAAACGCCAAAATATATACATTTTTCCTTAGCCTAATTCCCCAAGAAAGGGTTTAAATTTACAACTGTATCTTTGTTTTTGGGGGCATAGAAAACACAATTTTAACACGCTCAAAGCTACTATTTGTGCGCTAAATTTTTTGGCGAAATTTACATCCAGGGGTTTAAAATTTAAGCGTTTTTTTGCGGGTGTGCTACAAAAAAAAACCCGTTTTTTTAAAACCCCAAAATTATACATTTTTTCCTTAGCCTAATTCAAAACAAAGGTTTTTACAACTGTACTCTTGTTTTTGGGGCTAGAAAACACGAAATTTGGGTAACACGCTACAAAGCTACTATTTGTGCGCCAATTCTTTGGGCGCAATTTTACATCCGGGGGTTAATTTAAGCTTTTTTTGCGGGTGTGCTGACAAAAATAAACCGCTTTTTCAACCAAAATAATACTTTTTTTCCTGTACCAAATTCACAAGAAAAGGGTTAATTACAAGTACTCTTGTTTTTGGGGCGTAGAAAACACGAAATTGTAACACCACAAAGCTACTATTTTGTGGGGTAAATTTCTTTGGCCAATTTAAACCAAGGGTTAAATTTAAGCTTTGTTTTGCTGTGGGGCGCCCCCAAGAAACCGCTTTTTTCAACGCCAAAATATATCTTTTTTTTCCTGTAGCCAAAACAGTCTGAAGGTTAATTAAGCCTGTTTGTGCTTTACATTTAGAAAACACACATTTTTTTTAAACGACACAACAAGTAAATTTTTCCGGGCCCATTTTTACGCAATTTATACCAGGGTTCCCAACTTGTTACTGGGTTCATTTGGAGTCAAAAACGGGGTGTATTTTATCAATACAGATATCATCACAAAAAGTGTCGTAATTTTAGAACAAAAAATTGTAAAGCAGAGAGGGGGCGGGGCCTGCACCTGCGAGTGGCAGTGGGCACAAACTTCCGGGAACACCCGGGTCGCAGGACACAAGGGGACTCGCAGCGGGGGTGAGGCCACAACTGCCCGCATCTACGGCCATTGTTGTTCAGCAACCCAAGGGTTTTTTTTTGGTTGACTAGGCATCCACTTCCTCCCCGAGACATCTGACAACCCCAGCCAAGACAGTGGGAACCTCAGACACAACCCCAGTTGGCAGGCCCGGGGGCGGGTCACGGCCCTTTCCTTGTCTTCAGCCCGCCTCTGCCCATCCGGGTTCCCCCCGCCAGAATCTACATGTGGTCCCGGTCACGCCCTAATACAGGGTGAAAATTTGAGGGGGGCAGCACAGCTACTTGGGAGCGAAGAAATGGGGCCAATACCCCGCTTTTTGCGTAGGCGCAAAGTATAGATGTGGAGAGTGCATGGGGGGGTCATGTTGTGAGAGGGGCACCCGGCATACCAAGACCGGATAGACGGGAGTGACGATGAAAACAAATAGATGATGATGTAGCCCCCACCGCACTTAGGAGCCGGGTGAGGCAAGGGGTTCAAATCGCAGGGAGAAAGGGGTCAGCTTTCCATCAGGCAGCGCACAGCCCCCAAGGGGTCGTGTGGCCGGAGTCGCAGGATAGCAACAGTGTTAGGGCGGAGCCAAGCGGCCACGGGTTTAAAAAAAAAAAACTTCGCAGGTCCCAAAAAAGTGCGGGACAGGGGGCCAGCGAGGCAGCGGGGCAGTGTCAGTCAGGCGGAGCGTTGGCGTTAAAATCCGATACTCGCGGTGTGGCGTTTTTTTGCTGAACCCCGGGGAGCCAATAGGGGTATATGTAGAATCTGGGGGCAAAAGTGAAGTGTGGCCAGGGACTAACTTTGGCACCACGGCCCTGCTCAACACAGCAGCGTCACCATCCGGTGCCGGGGAAAAACCCTGGCTCAGATGTGGTGGTCCATCTGCCGCCGCAGCAACAGACACAGCACAGGCCCGGGTGGCACCATGCCATTGCACCAAAAAGGCTCCACCACCTCTGCAAAAGGGGAGCTGTTTCTCTTTGCATCATCTCCCGGTCCAGATGCCGCCCTCCTACTCATGGCACCAGCAGCGTTCATGAGGCATTGAAAAGAGACAACTAGCGTCCAAACTTTTTTTGCCACCTCCAGAATGTCATTGGCCACGCTGACCTCAGCTGCGCCGCCGTGACCTCCCTCTCATCATTGTGCCATTGTGGGGCTTCCTCCTGTTTTCCCACCTCCAGAATTTTAGGGGCCACTCCCTGACCTCATGCTGCTGCTGGGCTGCTCCCGGGTCCTCCACACGTTCATTGTGCCACGGGTCTGACCCATGCTGCTCCCGGGCCGGACCTCCGCCTCAGTCATTGTGCCTTCTGTGGCTTCCTCCTTTTTTTCCCACCTCCAGAATGTCATTGTCCACTCCTAACCTCATGCGCGCCCCCGTACCTCCCCTCAGTCATTTGCCATTCTGGGCTTCCTCCTGTTTTTGCCACCTCCAGAAGTCATTTTTGCCACTGCCTGACCTTTAGCTGCTGTGGCTCCCCCGCACCTCCACACTCTGTCACAATTTTTGCCACCTGACTCCAGCTTGTTTTTTTTCCAGCTTTTCGCTGGGAAAGACTTTATCGGGTACATTTCCCCGCTTCAGTTTTTTGGGCATTTTTTCCCCTTTAATGCCCAGGGGAATTTTATAGGAAGCGATTCTAAAGCGGGGGGTCATCTGCGTGTCATACTAAAAACCAACATTTTGAAGACCAAAAAAAGCCCCCTGCAATTTAAAACTGGCACAACGTTCACACACCCTGCACTCGTGCAGCCTGAAAAGCTGCTTTTTAACGTGATTTATCCCGAAACAATTCGGACCAAATTTATTTTTTTTCGGGAAAATTTTTTCGAAGGACCGAATCGAATTTTTTAGAAATTCCCCATCTCTAGTCCACTCTTATCACAAAAAGAGGTCAAACTGAAAGAGACACCATGTGAATAGATAACACAAAAGTCACAGTTTTCCCCTTTACCTCCCTGCAACGATTTTTTTCCCCAGGGACAGAGCATGCTATAAACCTATAGAATGAAAGGGACGATCGTCTTAAGTCTCCCCATTGCATGAAAAAACGTAAAAGCACTCTCTGCTGCTGTTAAAGCATCAAACAAGCCTAGTGGGCCCAAAAATGAAAACTGAAGACTTAAAATTATTAAAAAAATTAAAGTTTAGAAAAATGTAAAAAATAAACAACCCCAAAATTTCAAAAAATTTAACATAAAAATGGGGCTTAAACAAAGCTCTTTTTTTATGACACATTCCCCCCTAAAGTAAAAAACCCGTGTGTTTCCCAAAGTGTGGGGATGGGGGCCCCTTTTCTGTGTCTGCAAGGTTGTTTTTATGTCTATTGCTAACAGTAGGGTTAGTGTTCATAGATCTTTGGCATGTTTTCCCAAAACACATAAACAGCACAAATAAATGTAATTTTCCAACAAATTTGACCAAACAAAATAAACTATAGAAAAATTTAAAAATATTTTTTTCAACTATGTGGGTGTTTTTTAAAAAAGAAATTTAAATTAGTAAAGGTAGAAAGATACATGTTTGGGATATATGTATACCAAGTATTAAGTCTTTTTGCCGAGGGATCAAATACTTTTCTCACTCAAAATGTAAATAAAAAATATAATTTATACAATGGATTTTCTATTTTATTTTGGATATTCTATCTCTCAATGTTAAAATTAACCTACCCTTAAAATTATAAATTGTTCATGTCTTTGTCAGTGGGCAAACTTACAAAATCAGCAAGGGATCAAATAATTATTTCCTTCAATATATATAGTATATATAAATCACATTATATAAATTATATAAATGTATTTGCATTTTTCAGTGACAAATAAGGTTTTGATCCCTCTGGCAAACAAGACTAAATACTTGGTGGCAAAACCCTTGTTGGCAAGCACAGCAGTCAGACTTTTTTTTGTAGTTGATGATGAGGTTTTCGCACATGTCAGGAATAATTGGTCCACTCCTCTTTGCAGATCATCTCTAAATCATTAATATTTTTAGGCTGTCGCTTGGCAACTCAGAGATTCAACTCCCTCTATAAATTTTCTACGGGATTAAGGTCTGGAGACTGGCTAGACCACTCCATGACCTTAATGTGCTTCTTTTGAGCCACTCCTTTGTTGCCTTGGCTGTATGTCATTGGTAATTGTCTTGCTGGAAGACCAAGCCACGACCCATTTTTAATGTCCTGGTGGAGGGAAGGTTTACGGTACATGGCTCCATCCATTCTTCCAGTGATGTAGTCCTGTGCCCTTAGCAGAGAAACACTCCCAAAACATCATGTTTCCACCTCCATGCTTGACAGCGCGGACGTGTTCTTTGGGTCATAGGCAGCATTTCTCTTCCTCAAAACACGGCGAGTTGAGTTAATGCCGAAGAGCTAAATTTTTGTCTCATCTGACCACAGCACCTTCTCCCAGACACTCACAGAATCATCCAGGTGTTCCTTGACAAACTTCAGATGGGCCTGCACATGTGTCTTCTCGAGCAGGGGGACCTTGTTATCACTGCAAGATTTTAAACCATTATGGCGTAATGTGCTGTCAAATTTTTTCTTGGTGACTGTGGTCCCAGCTGCCTTAAGATCATTAACAAGTTCCCTTCGTGTAGTTTTAGGCTGATCTCTCAACTTCCTCATGATCGAGGATATCCGACTAGGTGAGATTTTACATGGTGCCCTAGATCGATGTCGATTGACAGTCATTTTGCATTTCTTCCATTTTTTTATTTTGCCCAACATTTCCCCTTCTCCCCCTTACTTATGGTTTTGTGCCCAACCCCGGCAGGCTATATCTTGTCCTGTACCCTTAAAAGTTTTTTTGGTCTTGCCCTTTTGTAGAGTCTGACTGATTGAGTCTGTAGTAGCGGGTTTTTTGTATAGGTGACAGCGTCTTTAAATCATGTAACAAGTTTTTTTGGGTGTTAACTGGTTTAGGAGCCAGAACTTTTAAATGGTTGGAGGGATAAAATATTAATATTTCTTTTAGAAAAATCAAAAAAATTTTATGTAATTTTTACAATGTAATTTTCTGGGAAATTTTTTTTGGATATTATTTCTCAATGTTAAAAATTAACCTCCCTTAAAAATTTTAAACTGTTTTTGTCTTTTTTCATTGGGCAAACTTACACAATCAGCAAGGGATCAAATACTTATTTCCTTCACTGTATGTATGTATTTGTCTATAACTTTTGGATACATATTGTATTTATCACTTTGTCATCCATGTATAATAATGTTTTAACTTGATCTCGCTACCGCTAAAAAACCCCTTTTCTTTTTTTCTTTGTTTTCAACAGGGGAATGGCCATGTGCTGCAGGCCCAAAAAGCCCCTATCTCTGTCTTCTTGTTTTCCATATTTTCAAAAGTTCAGTGTTAGAAACCGTGTGTAGGAAGCCCCTCAAAGACCCAAACTTATTATATAGACTTTAGCATCGGTCACATTAAATCATGGATGGGGCTCCCCGGACTGATTTGTACTCATCTCATTATCAAAACTGGGAAAAAAAAAATTCTTTTTTTTTATTTTTTCATTGGGTTGTGCCTTCTTATCAATACACAAGCTCATTTGCCCCACAATACCAAAAAATCCTTGTGCAGAGTGAACCGCTGACACATTTCAGACTAGAAACTATCACAATAATAATTAAAATTTATGTCATATAACATGTTTTTATTTTTATTGTAATATTTGTTAACCCCTTAAGCCCCAGTCCTGAAAAGGCCTTAATGATCAGCTCAGTTTTTTAGTTCTTGCTTCTTCAGTTTTTGTTTATGCGGGAGAAGCTGTACTTTTGGTGGGTGTTGTTTAAGTTTACAAATAAACTACTGTGGGGTTTTTTACTTTTTTTTTTTTTTTTTTACACCATTCACATTGCACACTAAATAACCTGTTAGATCCGTTCTACATTCTATATTTAATTTTATTTTATTATTTATTTTATTTATTTTTTACTACACTTTCTTATGTTTTTTTTTTTTACTTTTTTAAATCCAATTAAGGGATAAATATTTAAAACTTTTTTCTACCTATAGTAATGTATTAGCATATTCATATATGCCAATGCATTACAGTTTGTGTCATACTGACACAAGAAGCAGTCAGGGAAGCACACAGTGTGTCCTGACTGCAGGGTTGTTTTACAGATAGCCCTGGGACTAATCTAGATCCCTAGGGTTGACTGAATAGACATTCCCCATGCTCCATTGGGTCACAAGGATTCCTGATCACTCAATAGAGCAGGGGAATGTCCTTTGATTATGCCACGGTCAGTGACTATGATGATCAAAGGGTTAAGCGCCAGGGATCGGAGGTTAACTACAGCTCTGTTCCTAGCTCAGCTACAGTGCTGGGAACCGCAAAACCCCTCTATCTGAAGCGACATCTGTAGATGTCACTGCAGGAAGATGACCTGCACCGCCTGCTGTCTAATGTCGAGGGCGGACTTACACCGCAGGTGACATCTAACAGACTGTGCATGCTATTGGGGGCAGCTATGAGTAGGACTCATTGTAGCGGTTCACTTTGCACAAAAATGTTTTTTTGTACATTTGGATAACTGTTTTGTGATGTAACCTGGAATAAAGTCACTGTTTTTATCCCTTTAATTCAAGTTTTGGTCAAAGGACTCTTTTTTGATGGTAGCCAATGTTATACATTGTGAGGGGGACCAGCAACAAGTAGGCAGCGTGGGCTTCAGCGGACAGAGACAGTGACACAAGACTGAAGTCAAGGCCAGGCGTTGCCTGGGTTTATTTCAGCAGGAGCAAAAACTGAAAACAAAACAAGCCTTAACTTCAGGCTACCAGAAAATAAAGACCTGCTCGGCTGAGCACTCACTAGACACGGTATTACATAACTAGTATTAACACAGCTTAGCACTTACAGCAAAGCTTCTTCACAATGTGTCTTTCCTCTGAGAAACAGAGCATACAGCAGAACCCAAACAAAGGCCTGCAGGTCCGGGCTTTATAGGCCTGACACCAGCCTCACTTGGTGCATGGGAGTGGCCACCCTCCCTTCTCTATGACCACTCCAGAAAAAGCCGACCCGGACAAAGCGGACTGGAACCGCTTATACTAAAACATGTCAGTAACATATTGTTACTGACACACAAACGCTCGACCTTCCTTCACCGAGACCAGGCCTCTCGGTGACACGCATTGATCCACATACTCCTGAAATCCACATAGGAGAGCATTCTAGGAGAAATATATCATTCCTCCACAACTCCGCCTGTCACTGTCTCACAACAGTCATTTTGCCATAATCTTACACAATGTTGTGTAGTCAGAAGGTACCATAAGGAACATTTATCCAAAGTAGCCCAAAGAATAACAAAAATGTCCCCCCCAGCTTGGAGAGATTAGAGCTTCCATTTGACTTGGGGCTGTAGATAAAGGGATTGGTCAGTATTAGATATACCCTTTCTTCAGTAACAGCAGAGCTCATCTGAAAAATAAAACCCTTTTATTCTAATCCTGGACAACTCTATTGAGTTTTATTGGCTGAACTTTACTTTAGACCTTCCGCCTTCCCCTGTGATTGTCACCTGCTAATTATCTCCATTAGTATCGGAGGGCGCCTCCAGAGGTCAGTGCATTTCACAGCAGAAGAATAGAGATAAAATGAGCTGTGACTATATTATTGATTGTAGGACAAAAAGCATAAAGCTCTAAAATTTCATTGTCTCCCAACACAGGAAAAGACAGGATGACGACGAGAGTAATGAGAGTGAGGAAAAGAAAGAAATTCATGAAGAGGGAAGTCAAGAGGAGAGAAGAGAAAAGCCTCCCCCTTGGGTTCCTGTATAAAAGTAACACGTTATAACCCTGAGGTGCTCAATTATCAGTAATTGTGCCTAAAAAAGATTAAAGCAGATATAACTGATCTGGTGGCCTGTCTGTTTTTTTTTTATTTTAAAAGGTTTTATCAATGTTAGCCCTTTAAAGGGATGTTCCGAGACTTCTAAAAGCTTGTTTGTCCAATGAGGCAATATTAAAAACAGAAAAAAAGAAGCATAGATACCTCCGTGATGCTCCTGTTCTGTCCCGGTGGCTTTTCTTGGAACACCCCTTGAAGGATGAGGCCAGTTTTGTCCTCCATGACAAGCCCCCTTTTTAAAAACTGACATCTGTCACTTCATATGGTTGTTCTTTTTGGATTTTTAATTAACAAATGGTGAAGGGTATGGATAGCACTATTTATTGATTGATTTGCCTGTGGCAAAATTTATTTCTTAAAGGAGTATAATCGCTATAAAGATTAGCTTTCAACATGAAGGGACAGTTAAATGAAGACTTTTTATAAATAAATTGGTTAGTAGATTTTACTTTAGTTAAATTTAAAGACATTTCATGTGCTCTGAGTGAACACAGGTTTCTATGGTTACATGGTTGCCTGACTGTAGCTCTGTTATCTAATTAGAGCATAGAGCTTAGAGCAGGGAGTGTAGCCACCATGTACAGACTAAGCTCCAGAATAAACTATCTCTAACAATATTAGTTTATGTTTAATGATAAAGCCATTGTTTTCAGTCCTCACAGCACAGATACCTTTTGTTTCATGAATAAATCATCTCCTGCACTTCTCATTGTAACACCTCAGCTAGAAGCTGGGTATGATAATCACTGCTATAGAACCACCCACATGCTGAGGAGACAGAGTGAGTGTAAAACTACTTGTGACTCTGTGAAACAGCCTAGTGAGAAAACCTCTTGAAGCAATCAGTTACTGTAACAAATTGTGCACCTTCTGGCCTTCACAATGACAGCCATATTATCTTGATGGCTGCTAAATGGCTTATGTCAATTTAAATCAATACTTTATTCTTATTACCGTATATACTTGAATATAAGCCGACCCGAGTATAAGCCGCGGCACCTACTTTTGCCACAAAAAAACTGGGAAAACTTATTGACTCGAGTATAAGCCTAGGGAGGAAAATGCAGCGGCTTCTAGTAATTTTCAAAAATAAAAAATGGATATCAATAATGTCCCCCATAGGCAGTTTAATGTCCCTCATAGGCAGATTTAGGCAGGTATATGTCACCCATAGGCACTTTAATGTCCCCCATAGGCACTTTAATGTCCCCCACAGGCAGGTATAGGTCCCCCACAGGCAGTTATAGGCCCCCCATAGGCAGGTAGGCAGGTATAGGTCCCCCATAGGCAGGTTATAGGCAGGAATATGTCCTTCATAGGAAGTTAGAGGCAGATATGTGTCCCCCATAGACAGGTTATAGGCAGGTAGAGGTAGATATATGTCCCCTATAGGCAGTTAGAGGCAGGTATATGTCATCCATAGGCAGGTTATAGGCAGGTAGAGGCAGGTATATTTCCCCATAGGCATGTAGAGGCAGGTATATGTCCCCCATAGCGGGTAGAGGCAGGTATATGTCCCCCATAGGTAGGTAGAAGAAGGTATATGCCCACCATAGGCAGGTAGAAGCAGCTATATGTCCCCCATAGCGGGTATATGCAGGTATATGTCCCCCAGAGGCAGCTATATGTTCTCCATAGGCAGGTTATTGGCAGGTATATGTCTCCCATAAGCAGGTTATAGGCAGGTATCGGCAGATTATTAAAATAAAATTCAAGTACTTACCTTGCTCCCTAGTTGCTCCGATCCTGGGCAATTCGTCTTCTGGCAAAGGCCGCGCAGGCAGCATGATGACATTCACACCACCTGTGCCGGAATCTCTGGACAGCCACAAGTCTGCGGCTGTCCAGAGTCCACAGCGGATCAGGGAGCACTCGCTCTCTGCTCCGCAGTGGTATCTTCACCTGTATGGCCATGTTCACACGGCTTAAAATTGGACGTATTTCAGTCCGTAATTACGCGCCGGAGTGTGCAGATTACGGGCTGAAAACGTCCCAGTCATTACGGTAATCCACAGTTCTCATAGAGATCTATGGATTACATCTCCTCTCCCTGCTCGGCGAATCCGCCGGGCAGGGAGATAAGTGACATGTGAATTACTAGCGGCGTATACGCGCCACTGGTAATGAAAGTCTATGGGCCAGCGAGGTGCCACCCCCCCACTCCCGCCCTGGCCACACGGCGTAATTGCGGGCCGTAATTACGTCCCGCAATTAAGCCGTGTGAACCTAGCCTATGCATTCTAAGAGGAGTCGCATACACGTAAAGAGATCGCCGTCAGCACCCGGACGCTGTAGGCTGACTCAGGATTCAGCTATGTGCGCTCCCTGAGGAGTTGCATATGGCTGAAGTGTCCCTGCCGGCCCGAGCGCTGACAGTGACTCGAGTATAAGCCGAGGACAAATTTTTCAGCACATTTTTTGTGCTGAAAAACTCGGCTTATACTCAAGTATATATGGTATTTTTTATTTTATTCTTTTATACAGTGCTGTACAGATATTGTCAGCATTCACATTTTTACCTATTCCCATTGAGGTTAACAATTTAAATTCCAGATTAGCCCCTCAGTATATTTTTAAGGGTGGGGGACACTCCTGTGTGATGAGCTTTTATCATGGCCTCAGTCAGAAGTTTTGGCGTAGAACCACAATGACGAGTGGGGTCTAAGAATTCCCTGATCCTCACCCTTTAAACTCTTTTATAAGGAATCTGGACTTTGCTGCATAGAACTTTTAAAGTCACTAACCCAGGTGTACAGGTGTGGTGCCAGAGGAATAGACTGAAACATAACTGGGTCACAAACATAAGTCCAGGGCAGGCAGAGTTATTGCGTAAATGGGTCACTGGCAGAACGTCAGGGCAGGAAGTGGACAAAGAGGAAAGTCAAGAACAAGAAATAGGTCAAATCAGAAAATCATACACAGAACTCACTCTCTAAACTTACTAAAGCACACCATAAACTGGTGCAGGAGAAAGGGGGAGGTGCACTTAAGAAAGCTCAGGTCCCAGACTATTGTCTCTGGGAAAAGCAGAAAGCTGTCAAATGGGAAGAGTGAGGTACACAGGTAAATATATGGCTGTGGGCATTAGCTTCAACATGACCCATGAATTCAAACTGCTACCTGAGCACAAGGAGAGTTGATGGAACAGCACCAGCACAGTTAATTACCGTAGAATGAAGACGATGCTACACATCCACACAATAGCCTTAGACCAAATCTTCTTTTAGTAGGCCTCAAATGTTCTAGCCTTAACACACCTCCTCACTCTAATAAAGTGTGAAGTTGAAGTACACAGATGAGTCCATGGTTCCAGGACCAGCCATGGCATGACCCGAGTCAGTACCCCCACCTCTAAATTCCAGCTTTTCCTGAGTCTGAAGACTACATAAATACAAATGATGTCTGGGGTGTTAATGTTCTTTGCGGTTCGAAACTCTCAGCTGAATATATTTTGAAGAAAGTCAGATTCTGGCTGGACCCCAGGAGGAGGCCTATGCTTCTTGTATGCTTGTGCTTTGCTCCGGGAGGCAGCCTGAAGGTACTGGTGATCGTCCTACCAAATGTGAAGGGAGTTCTGAACCTGGGTATTCACTGCTGGCACATCAGCGGTAGGAGAAACTGGAAGAGTATATTGAGGGTGATGGCCACAGGCAACAAAGAACGGAGAAGAATCAGTAGACTCACTATCATGGTTATTATAACAGAATTCTGCCCCTGGTAATAGCTCTACCTAGTCATGTTGATGTGTGCAAACAAAGTGCCAGAGGTTGTTACCTAGAACTTAATTGACCCACTCATTTCCCAGGTCACATCACTGGCACCATCAGTTTGTGTTCTTCCAGCATTGGTAACCAAGCACACTAACTCTATAGCTTCGGCTATATTCGGAAGCTCCCATGTAAGTGAAAAGACATGATGGACACAAGTGCTGCCCTCCTCATTCACATGCACTGTCGGCTCACAGATAGCTGCGAGTGACCTCTGCAGGGCATATTCCTTTGTGGTAAAACCCTTTTAAGCTCAATGGTTTTGGCAGTTGGGACTTGCTCTCTTTCTGTCTCTGGAAGTCCAGCCCCTTGCTTATTGTCTCTCATGTTCAGGGGCATAACTAGAACTTATAGGGCCCCATAGCAAAATGAAATGGAGCCCCACCACCTAATGACAATAAACTAAAACATAGGCAGCAATAATTAAAGTTATAAATAATACTGCCATGTATCTGGGAACCCACATAGTAGTGCTGGAGAGCAGAAAGCCACCAACTATGCCATGTTCTTGTACCTAAATGGGCCCCCTTAACCTCTGGGCCCCATAACACTTGCTATGTCTTCCATGTTTATAGTTACACCTATGCTCATGCTACTGTGTCAGTAGCTGCTCATTTTCCATGGGCCAGGAACACCCAGGTTCTTGTCACTTGCCTAATACAACACACATGGCAGAAAACCTGCCTGTATCAATCACTTCTGCCCACACCCCACCCAACCAGGGACATCTATAGGATAAATCACATCAACAAGTTGTGCCACACCACAATGCAACAAGTCACCATTAACCAATTCCTCCTTGGGACCCTCTATAGAATTTTTTGTCTGTTTTTCATGTTTTATTGATTTATTTTTTATCAGCAAAAGTGGTGCTGAAATAAGTTTTAGAAATTGTATCACATGATTTGTATGAGCTGTGTGACTGATTTACTTGGGAAGGTTTAGTTTTTCCAGGTGTACCCACCATGCTACAACTCCATCTTTGTGGGGAATGTTGGTATGCAAGGATTCCACATCCATGGGGGCCAATATGTTATCATCAGCCTGTAGGCCTAAGATATTAAAGGAGTTGTCTCACTACAGGCTTTATGCCTACCTCAGCGTGTCTGGCAGAATAGGATTTTTGAATTCAGGGGCGTGCTTCTTGTCTGCCTCTTCTCCTCCCCCTTGCCCCTCCCCTCAGCACACAGACAGCTCTCCTCCTCGGATTGCAGGGAAAGGGCGAGGGGGTTTGCTGCCAGAGTTAACCCTGTGTGTGCCTGCCTAGATCTGCTGCTCACTGCTGGATCAGCTGCACTGTGCTGTGGCCAGGCTTTTGCTGCTCCTCTCCACAGAGTCAGGAGACCGCAGGGAGAGCGCTGATCTATGAGTGGCTATGGAGCCAGAGGTCTGTGAAGCTGTGTATGCTAATAGCAGAGCAGTGGGGGATGTAAAGGTTCCTATACCCCCTGCTTAGCATACAAATCTCCACGGACATCTCAAGCAACAACAAACACAAACACAGTCCTCCCATCAGAACAGACACAGGGCAGCTGTGAAGTGTGTTACTATAATCACAATGTGTCACTAATACAGCAGAGCAGAGAGGGATATGAACCGTTCACATGCCCCCCTGATCTGTTTTATTAGTATAGTCAAAGCTCCACAGACACATCATGATTATAGTAACACACTTCACTGCTGTCACATCGTTCTGACCACAGATCAGTCTCATCCCTGCTCTCCTCAATCTTTGTAGAGAGCAGGAGGGAGCAGGCACACACAGAGTTAATCCAGGCAGCACAGCTACACAGACACAGAAGCCAGAGCCCTCCCCCTCCCTTCCCTACAGATGCATACTGTGCGGGAGGGGCTCTGTGCTCAGACCTGTATTGAGAAGCAGATGAGTCACCAGGACCGGCAGCCAGTGAGATAAAAATCAACAGGTTGGCTGCTATAGTGATTTGAGGAGCTGATGCACTTCTACAACCAGGGATAACTCAAAATCAGTAGGACATTTGTAATGAACATATTTTGCAAAGCTGCTTGTTTTTTAAAGATCTTTTAATTAAAACCCAATCATTGTAGCGAGACAACTCCTTTAAGTTTCTTTAAAAGGTCAGTGGTGTCCTGAAGAGAGAAAACCTACCAACAAAATCAGTCACACAGCTCGTACAAGTCATTCTTACCCACAGTTATTTTCCTATAGGAGAGACCAATATCTTCAGCAAATGGGTTCAAGATGTGCACCACAGTATGTAAATCTCTTTATGCATAAACTGAAAGGAGCATATCCAGTGGCAAAACTACCGGGGCCCTCCACCACAGGGGGCCCAGCCACTGCCTCCTGCCTCTGACCTCTGTCCCGAGCATACAGATTCAGGGCCTAAGAATCGAGGAATAATGCCGTTGATTCCTGGGACTGGCTGGTTCAATGCTCCCAAGGAAAAATGATATGTAAAAAAACATGTTTTCAGGAAAATTGCTTCTCTCATGCTGCCTATTAGATGTGGCTTCCCTGTAAGTCAAGTCAGACACATAAACCAGATGCCGCTCACCCACTGACTTCAAGCGTTTGGGTGGAAAACATTTAACTCTGCACAAATGTTCCGGATGAAGAGCTGGCTGTCAGCCTCAGACGGTCTCCACTGAGGAGGCAGGGATTAATGAATACAGACTCTGCCTTCTCTACTGTATACAAAGTGTATATCATGGTATATACAGTGTTCAATCATCTGGCACTGACAATCATCTGATAGCCAGGGCTCAGTAACCTCATGAGCTGCAGGGATCAGATCCAGATCAATTCTGCAGTCAGTTCTTGGGGCAATATTTCCCCTGTAAGTAAGCCAATATATCAGCCTTAGTTACTGTATATTGAAATCAGCAAATTGAAATCAGTAAATAAAAGTCTAACGGAAAAATTACATTAAAGGGGTTTCACCATGTGGTAAAATCCCCTGCACTGGTTGCTCGCAGCCAACCATGCATGTCAATGAGAAGGGTGGCGCGTGCGGCAATCATCCTCATTCATTACTACAGGAGTTCCGAATATAGCCGAGTGTGTGCAGTCGGCTATATTCGGACGATCCCACAGCAGTGAATGGAGGGGATGGCTGCAAGCGCTGCTCTACTCATTCACATGCATTTTCGGCACTTAGATATTTGTGAGCAACTAGTGCAGGGGATTTTATCTCATGGTAAAAACCACTCAAAATAAAGCCCAATGTATTATGGAAAAATTGTAAATAACCGTGCATGAAAAAGTGTTATAGGGTTCAAACCTTTACTGAGATAAAGAAAAATGTGCTTGGTCAGAAAGAAGAGTAAATGGCCGGGTCAGGAACTGGTTAACGAACCTTGAAACGTAAATAAGGATTTAATTTGAGCCAGAATGTCTTATAAAGGAAAGATTCATCCATCTGTAGACAGCTGTTTTGGGGGACTTGCCCCTCATCACTATACAGCAGTAGTGTTGATTAAACCGTTCGAGAAAAGTTAAGTTTGAGTCAAATTTCACGATCTTTTAGAACTCGAGCTGAACATTTTACTGTTCGTTCGAAACGCCATGTTCGAGTTCGACATGGCATTTGACATGCTCTTTTAATAGTTTTCATGTCTGAAAATTGGCGTTGCCATGGACGTTTTATGGCGCATTGAATCAGTGTAAAGTGTACCTGAAAGTACGATCCTCTCAAAAATCTGGTGTCAGGTATACCTTGCATAGTAAACACAATGTGCCTAAAAAGGCGCATTGTGCAAATCGCAGCACATAGCATATCATTGGTAGCAGCGAATTGCGCAACAGAGTTGCATAACATATCATTACTAGTTTATGTAATGCGCCTCGATAGGCGCATTGCATTATGGAGGCGCACAGTGTATAATTTTTAAGGTGCATTACAATGTGTCGTGCCTGGCATATAATGCACCTAGCTTTGGTGTACTGTTATGGATGTTAATTATAGCTTCTCCTCACCTGAAAAAGGTATAAAAATGAACCCAAACATCTTCTCACATTGACTTTAATGGGGTTCGAAGTTCGAGTTCAAATTCGAATCGAACTTCGAAACAAAGTTCGCTCATTACCACACAGCAGAGTTCTGGCTCTATTGGAAGGAGATTGTTGATAGAGATGGGCGAATTTCTCAACTATTCGGTTCGCCGACTTCGCCGAATTTTCAGACAAAATTTGTTTTGGTCCAAATTACTTCGGGACGAATTGCGTTAAAAACAGCTATTTCCAGGCTGCAGAGAGCCTGTAGGGTGCGGTAGAACGTTGTGCCATGCTTAAATATGCAGAGGGAGCTTGGTTTGGTCTTCATACAATGCTGTGTTTTAGTACGACACGCACATGACTGCCGCCGCTCTGAGAATCGCTTTACTCTAAAATTCCCTGGGCACCTACGGGGGCAAAACTGACCAAAAAACTGAAGTGGGAACGCAGCCTGACAAGGTAACATCAGCGCAGCCAGGTACCGAATCGTAAGAAAAAACTCGTAGTCAAAGTTCAGGCCAACAGGTCAGGGCAGGCGGCGGACATTCGAGGTCAGGTAACGTAGCAGAAAGGTCGGGTACATGGGCATACAGGTGTCAGTCATATATATATATATATATATATATATATATATATATATATATATATATTATAATATATATATATATATAATATATATATTATATTATATATATTAATAATATATATATATATATATATATATATATGTTTTATACTTTTATATTTTTATATGTTTCAAATCCTAATTTTTCCTCGCTACTGAACTTTTAGCTATGAGTAACTATGCAAGCTAAGATGGCGCCGATATCCTGTGTACCGCACCCAGATGACGTCAATACTGCTGGAAATCAGATGACTTACTGGAAACCACCCGAGATGACGTCAATACTGCGGCAAACCTAAACCAATCAGAAGTAGACAGCAGAGGATGTCTGATTTGTTGCAATGATAACCATGCCCCTTTCCTTTCCCGTTTAAATACTTGTACACTGAATAAACACCAGTAGTGCTGATCGGAGAAGTGTGAGAGCATGAGCTGGGTTTGAAACAGAACTTTGTATCTGTGTCACTCTTGACGCTGTGCACACATGCCACCTAATTGGGAGTGACTGACTGACCCGGGAATTGTCGTTTCACGACCCCGACAATTTGGCGCTCAACGTGTGTGGCCATCGAGAGGAGGACTAGAAGCCTGCTGACCCACACGGACTGCCGGACGAACTCCTGTCCCTCCCCGATGTGGCTTGCGCAACCTCACTGAATCACAGTAAGTCTACCCATATTCTGTATGTGTTTACTTGCCTGTGAATCGGGAAGCGACAGTTAGTAATCTGGTTGTTAGACGGGGCAGTGGGTTGAACGTCTGAGTGGTACGGACATTTGTGTATCTCCTCCGGTGGTCTCGAACCGCAGCACTGTGAGAATTTTCTCATTACCACGTATGGTTCAGTCAGTCACTGTTACCGCATACAATTGACAGAATCAGAAAGCGAAAGTAAAGACAGCCTGAGTAAAGTGAGATAGGTGGGAAGCCGTCTGTTTAGTTAGAAAGTATTGTGTTCAGTGCCGTAACATATTACTGGGACATAGGCTGTCAGTCCAAGAAAGGAGACAGGGCAGGTGTCCACAGGACCCTTAAGGTCCCATAAGTTCACTAGGGACTTTGTAGGAAAGTACTCCGTTACGGAGTGGTAGAGGTACACGTAGTACTGCAGTTTGGGGTTGGGGACCCAACGACGAGATCCTGTAACCGGAGGAAGGTGGATCTTGGGCGATAACTGTGAGTTTAACACTTGGTGAGCAGCTGCACTGGTGTTGTATCTCTGATTAGTAATTATGTTGCGGCTATTTAACCCCTTAAGCCGAACGCCTGAAAAGTAGTTAATGACCAGAACATTTTTTTAGTTTTGGCCTCCTTGCATTTAAACAGTTGTAACTTTTTTATTTTTTCAATGACGCAGTTGGATGAGGCCTCGTTTTATTCAAGACAAGTTGTGCTTTATAAGGGAATAGTTTAAGTACACTTATAAATAATTGCAGTATTTTTTTTTATTTTTTTCCAAAAATTCTTTTTGTTTTTTTAATTTTTTTTTTTACACCATTAACATTTCACACTTAATAACTTGTTAGATTAATTCTACAGGTTATTACGGTCGTGTGGATACCAAATATGTGTAGGTTTTTTGTGCGTGTGATTTATGTACAATTATTTTTTATTAAATATTTATTTTTATTTTATTATTTATTTTTTTATTCTTTTTTTTACACTTTTTATGTTTTTTTTTTTTTACTTTTTTTTGATTCCCATGAAGGGAGAACTGTTTAACATTTTTTAAATTTTTTTTTTAAACTTAGAAATGTATTAGCCTATTCATATATGCTAATACATGCTAATCTGTGTCAGTTTGACACAGGCAGTGATTAGGAAAGCACACAGTGCGTCCTAATCACTGGCTTCATACACAGACAACTCTGGGGCCACGCTAGGTCCCCAGAGCTGACTGTGCAGCCGTTCCCCGGGCTCTGTCGGGTCACCGGGTGTTCCGATCACCCGACAGAGCAGGGGATCCCTTTGATTGCGCTGCGGTAACGCACCGCCGCAATCAAAGGGTTAAAGCATCGGGTTGCGGAGGTTTCCTCCGCTCCCCGATGCCTGCAGGACATGCTCTGCGATCGGGGCTGTGTAGTTCAGCCCCGATCCCAGCGCAGCTGCGGCACCGGGCGCCGCAAAACCCCGATGTCTGCAGCGACGTCAAAAGACGTCGCTGCAGACGAACGACCCGCACCGGCCGCCGTCAAAAGACGGTGCGCGGTCGTTAAGGGGTTAAACGTAAACAGACCCTCCCCAGAGGGGCACAGATGGCAGTAGAATTGGTTAAGGCAAGAGAAGGAAAAAAAAAAAATGGGGAAAAAATTTAGTCGCTTGTCCCAAATTACCCGGGAAAATTCCCCATCGGGGTAGACCCCCTGCCCCAGAAAATGTGGAAAGATATACGGGCCACGGGGAAGGGGCCCAATGCGGGAAAGATAAGGGCTTATTAGAAGCCGACAGGTAATTTAAAGGGTTTTGCGGGGGTTTTTTTGAAAGGGGTAAAGGGGATATGCAGAAGTTAAGGGGAGGGGGGAGAGGAGAAACCCTAAAAATCTTTTTTGGTTATGTAAAACCTGATGTCCAAGATAAAAAAATGTAGCTGAAACTGTTGATGCCCCCACCGCCCTTGAGGGCGCTGGAAATGGCCCGGGAAAAGGGTGGACCTGTGCCACGTGGGGGGATGAAAAAACCCGGGACTTCCGTGAAACGTGCTTTAAAGCTGGGGGGCCCACCACGCCCTCATCCCCCCCAATGCCCTTTGCCCCGCTTTCCCGTTGGGGACTCCATCTTTGGGTGCAAACGGAGGAAAAGGCAAATGGAGCTTTCCTCTGGCACCCATCTTGGATACCCACCGGAACCCGGGAAAACACCCCCCCGTATCTGTTAATACCGATTTCCCGGATTTATTACACAGGCCCAATTTCCCCGGGCCCCAAACACCCCCCAGAGGAGGCTAAAACACCCCCTTTCCCCCTCCGGTATTTCCCCTTTTTTCCCCCAGTGAAAACAACCCAGGAAGCCCTGGGCTGACACGATCATGATCCCAAAACTCCCGGAACCCCCTTTTTTTTTGATATTAAAAACACCCAATGTCACTTTGGGCCCCCCCCGCCTAAAGGGGGGCCCCCCACCCCACTTTTTCACCCCCCCCGGTCCCCATATGCCCCCCCACCCGGGTTTTCCGGGAAAAGGGGGGTACCCCTTTTTTTCAAAAGGGCCCGGGGGTGCTCCGAAAAATGTACTTAGGGGGTTTTCGGGGGGGGACAGTTCCACTCCTCATGGGGGCAGGGGAGCCCTTGGGAAAGCTTAAGCTGCTAACCCAAACCCTGGAGCAAAAGGTTTGGGGGGTTACCCCGCCGGATTTAGAACTTGGGGGGTCCCCAGATACAAGCAGATAGCAGACCCCAAAGTACCCCAAGGTAACCGAGTGGAAGTAGGGGACATAGCTGTCCCCCGGGGCCCTTGTTTCTTCCCTCCCCAAACCTGATCCATCCCTGTAGGCCCAATTTTGCCCAAAAACCCCCCGAGGACTGTCCCCACTCACTCAGGTCAGCCAAAAGGAAAAGGCCCCCTATATTTGCATCCAACGTAAGAAAGGGAAAAAATGCCAGACAGATCAAAAAGCTCGGGCCACTTATTTCTTCAGGTTTTCTTTGGGTACCCAAATGAGTGCTGTATAGAAAAAAATGGTGGACGAAAGTGCAGAAAATACATTGAAAACCAAAACCCTTTCTACACTTAGTGAAACAAGATTGTGGAAATTTTCCCCGGAGCCGCTAATGCGGGTTGAAGGGGAGCCAAAACACACGGATGGAGCCCAAAAGTATCCCCAATGCCCAGTCCCCCCCTAAAACCAATACTTTTCCAGACCCCAATACTTGAAGTTGATTCCTTTGAATCTGTAAGCCCAACATTCAGAAATAACCCATTTGCTCTTCGGGCCCATTATCCCCTGGAACACACCCTTTCCAGAAACCCGAGGATAAAACCCCCTCAGGTATGTAAAAATTTTTCCCCCCAAAACCGGGTTTTTTCCAACTTTGGTATCTCAGCCCCCGGATCCAGAAAAGCACCCTAGGCCTTTTTATAAAGGGATTTGGTGCAAATATAGAATCCTTATCACCCGACCTGGCGGGAATTTTAATGGCCTTTACTTGAAATTAAGGCTACAGATACTTCAAACCCCTTAATAAGGGGCAAAATTTTGGAGGGATGGGGAACTCACCCCCCAGGGATTTTTGGGGGATCAGGTTTGGGATTTTAAAGCGAAAAAATTTAAAGAGATGGGAAAGGAAAAGCACAGGGACCAAGCTGGGGTAAAAGAAAGGGAAGGCCCAAAACAAGAAGAAGATGAATCTGTGGAAAAAATATCCCAGCTCGTATCACGCAAAAATTTGAAGTTTTTGGGATTTCTCGGGGCTCAAAACAAAAACCCATGCCTTTTTGTTTGCCCCTGGGGGCATTAAAGGAGGGGTTAAAAGAAAAAAATTAAAGGACAAATTAACCTGTCGGGCCCCCTAAACTTTTGGCCCAAGCACTAAAGGGAAGCTTTATTATTCCAAGGGGCCAAAATAAAGACTGGTAAAAAGGAAAAAGGAAAGAAAAAAAGAGAAGAAAGAAAAGATGATGGGCCTAAAGGTTCGGGGGAGGGGAAACCTAGACCAAGAAAGTTTTGAGTGTGGTTCCCCCAATAAATCCCAAACCCTGCCCTCAACAAAATCAAGTGTATAAACCCCCCTTCCTTTCGACCAACCAGTTACAAAAAATGCACCCCCCCGCAAAAACCCACGATTTATCAAAAACCCTTTACAAATTTCCTATGCGGGGCCCCCCCAGAGCCATAAAAGGGCCCCCCCCCCCCCCCCCCCCCCCCCCCCAAGACAGGAAAAACGGGGGCAAACCTACCTGTGGAATTGGGGGACGATTTGGGGACATTTGAGGAAAATTTATAGATCTCCCGGCCCAAATCCCTTAAAGGAAGATACCAACAAAAAGCATCCCAGAAGGGATGGCAACAACAAATCCCCCAACAACACCAAAAACAACAAAAACCCAAAGGGCCCAAAAACCCCCTTTGTCCCCCCTTTGGCCAGCCCCCTTTCCACTCACCTAAAACCCACCCTTTTTTGGGGAAAGGGATTCTGAGGGGTTGAAAGTATTTTTGGGGTAAATTCTTAGGGGAAACACGGGGGAAATTCCACATTGCCCATTACCGGGAAAAGACTTAGCTCCTGAATTTCCCCTTTTGTCATCTGTTTTTTGTTACATGTATTAAAAATTTGAAGGAAAAACTCTAGAGTACCCTCCCTTTTCCCTTTGCCACTGGGCCCTTTTTCCCCAAATTTACACCCACGCCTCCCCCGGGTCTGTACATGCACAGTAAACCCTGGGGGGGAAAGCAAAATTTGTCGGGGACAGGGAAGGCAAACATCAAGTTTGGAAAAAAGGGAATGCACTTAAGCTACATAACCCTAAATTGTGAAAACGGCAAAAATGGATGTCTTTTTAAACTAAAACCCCTTGCCCATTCTGATACCCCAAAAATATTAAAAAAAAATTCCCCTCTAGGGTGTTCCCCCCCATTTTAAAACCCCAAAAACCCTGAAGCCCTTTGGCCAAAGGGGGTCCTGACGACGTGGGAACCCTCCCAGTGGGCCGGGTCAAGGCCCCTTTCATGAAGACTGTTGTTCCATTCCCAAACGAGTCCCTAAATATCCTCTCAAGGCAATAAAAGGAAAGAGATTTTGGGCCCAGCCCCAAATTGAAACCCAAAGGGGAAAACAAGGTGTTTGGTACCCTTGCTTTTCCCCCTTGTAACCCCCCAATTATTCCCCGGTCAAAAAGAAGCCCCCCAAGGGGAGAAAGACCCAAGTTCCCCCTCGTGAAAGGGTCCCCCAAGAGCTGTCTAACTGCAATTTATATTGGAAATTCCGTAGTCCCAAATCCAAAAAACTCTTCTTTCGGGTTTGACCCCCCTAACCCAAAATTTTCTTCACGGTTTGGTTTTGGGGGCAAATCCTTCTTCAGTGTGCCCTACACCCTGAATGTTTAATATTTATTTTCTTTTTCTTTCCAAGGAGGACAACTAAGGGGGACTACCACCCCTCAAGGAGTCCCAAAAGCCCAAATCAATTCACACAAAACCCTGAAAACATGTTTTGGAAAACCCCGGATCCCACCCCAACCCTGAGGCAATGTAATTTTCAATATGTAGATGAACCCTTCCCCCTGGGTAATCAGACGTGCAAACTTTGGAAAAGTTGTCCTTTCCCCCTTAAATTTCATCCCTGATACCATAGACTCAGAGTTCCAAAAACAAGGTTTTTGTGGGGTCAACCTCGGTTATTTTTCCTAGGCACTTTTTTTTCAGAAGGAACCAAACTCTCACAGAAGACAGAAAAGTGGCCATCGAACAAAAAGCAACCCGGAAAAAATGTCTCACAGCCCCCCTTTTTTCCTTGGGGGTTACTTTTTTGCCCGACAATGGGGTCCCAAGATTTCTTCCAGACTAATGGGCCCCCCCATTATATGGGTGCCCTGAAGACTGGACCAAGATTCCCACGATGCAAAAAAATCCAGAATTTTTTACGGCACAGCAGGACTCCCTTTTTACATGTTTTAAAAGGAAGCAATTTTAAGGCCCCCCGCCCTAGGGCCCTTTGGGTTATAGTCAACCTTTTTTCCTTTTTTGTTTCAGAAAGTGATGGACATGGGGTGCAGGGAGCCTGTGTCGAAAATGGGGGGAAAGGGAAAACCCCTAGGGGTAAATTTCTCTTTTCGCCAAAACCCCCGTCGCCAGAACTTCACCCGCATGTCAAAAGCGGTTTAAAAGCAGCCCAACCCTGCTAGGGCAGGACTGGGGGAAAAAGGGCCTTTAAATTTTTGGGAAAATGACCATTAAACCAAGCCAACAGGGTTTTGCCGCTGTTTTTTGGAAAACAAACACACCCCAGACACTGTCCAAAATCAAAGGACACCGAGACTTCAATGTTCCTTGATGTTGCCTTCTAATATACGTTTCCAAAATGTCACACAAAATTTAAACCCCGCCACCCCTTTTCTTTCCACCTTCCAGGGGGGAGTATTTAGGATGACGAGGAGGACCTGGAACACTTTTTTTCCCCGACTGCCTTGCAAAACCCTTCAAAAATTTAAAAATTTTGCACCCCTCAAATGTGAAAAAAGGGAAATAAATCCAAGATTCCGACCTTGAACTATGGGTGGATGGGGTCCAGATTTGGGTGAAAAACGGGCCCATAGGTTTTCCCCAAGGATATGCAGTCACCTCTGAAACGGAAGTCCTGATGGCGAAGCAAATTCCTGCCCACATTTGGGGGCCCCAAAAACGGGGGGCCTTTTATAGCCTTACAGATGGCCCCTTTTTCATGGCTGTGGACTAAGAGCCCAAATCAAGACAACTCAAGGTATGCCCAAGGGGAAAAAGCCCCCGGGTTTTGGGGTTCCCTTTTGGAAAAATAGAAAGGGTTTCCCTCAAAAACATCAGGAACCACCCGGTTTAAGCAAAGCGGAACGCATTCCCGAGGCCCCCAAAGGGAAACCATCCCGAAGGGGCCCACAGAAGTTGCAATTATCAAGGGCAAAACGCATGGGAAAAGTGAACTCTATGGGCGCCCGAGGAAATCACTTGGCAAGTCAAGGGAGCCCAAAAAGGCTGCCTTGGGGAATGTGTCCCGGCAGGTGGCAGGAACCAGAAGAATGTCTGTCATGGTGGGTACCCGAACCCAGAAGAACAAATTTTTAAAAAAAATTAACGACTGCAGGGACCAGAAGATCCAGAGGGCAAAAAAATTTTAACCTGGTGACCGACTTATGACAAATTAAGGGGGAGAAAAAGTTCACCCCGATCAAGGAAGAAAGGAAAAAAATTTGGGAAGGGGGTCAAGGGGCCAAATGGAAAAAAAGAAATTGAAGAAGGTGGGGCTCATTTTGGGCCCCCAAAAAAGAATGTATCCAGCCATTGCCCAAAATGGGGGGAAAAGGGTCACTCAAAGGGGGGAAAAAAACAGGCCCCTAGCCTACGCAAGAATTTTTACTTGCACCTGGGAATTTTCAACCAAAAAACAAAAGCTTACAATAGAGCTTTTTCAAATTTGCAAAACCTTAACCCGGCCAAAAAAAAAAAGGGATTCCACAACAATATTTGGCCAAGGCCCGATTACCCGTTCCAAAGGATACAAGTGGACCACATACCCAAAATTTTTTAATCAAAGGGAAAAAATGAATATGGGTTCTAGTGGTATAGAACCCTGTTTTCCCGGGAATGGCCAAAAACGGGTAGGGGTCACAGCTAAGAAATTTTTTCACGGAGGGTTTTCTGTAGAAATTTTGGGAAAACCTCAAATTGTGGGGAAATGTTTAGGGCCCCAGCATTTTTCAGCCAAAGGGGTTTTCTCAGAACCTTTGGGGGATGTTTTTGGAGGGCCCGGGAAGGGTTACAACCCCATTTTTCCCCCCAGAGCTCAGGGAAGGGGGAAAGGAAAGAAAAGGGACTTTGAAAAACAAAATTGCTAAAAAAAGAGTCAGGAAAGTCCCCCTGAAAAAGCCAGAATTGCTGCCCCCCTTGGCCCTTTTATTTATTCCCGACATACCCCCCAGGCCAGGATGGGTTAACCCCCAATGAAAACCCTTTTTGGGGGCAAACCCCCAAGATAGGGGAGATCAAAAATCAGGGGCTATCAGAATTTAAAAGATAAAGTGGGAAAATTTGTTGTAAACTTTCTAAAAGAAGTGACTAAAACCCATTTCTTTTGTTTCTACCCTTTCCCCTTTCCTAATCCTCAGGTGAAGTGGTTAAAAACGGCTTTTCACCAGGAGAAAAGGTGTAGTAAGAAGGGTATCCCGAAAAAAAACCCGTTTGACTCCAATTTTTAAAAAAACCCACTGACTACCCCCAAAAACCCCTGTCAAAATTTGAAGGGAAAAAAACCCGGATACAAGCCTCCCACTGCAGCGAAAATCCTATTTAAAACATTTAAAACTTTTATCCTTTCTTATTACTCACTCTATTGGTGTGGGCCCGGGGGCAGCAGATTTTAAAATGTTTTTTGGGTAAATTTTTACCCAACCCGTGAATAATTGGACATTTGATTTCTGTTTCTGTGGCCCCCAATGTGGTGGGCAGGAACTGAGGGGGTGGGGAGGGACAGAGCCCCAATTTCAATCTTTTTTGTTTTCTGAGGCCCGGGGGGGTGATAATGTTATTACTGGTCAGATGCGGCTTTGGGAAAACGGGGGATTTATTGGGGGTAAGACCCCCAAAAAAGCCATTATGAGTAAGGAAAAAAAAATACAAAACTTTTAGGCTTGAAGATTCTTACTAAGGTGGGGACCCAAACCAGGTGGGATAGCTGTAACTATAGTCCCAAAGGATGTAGCCCCCTAATATTGAATTTAGAAAATGCTCAACCAAGTGATTTACAAACGTTTGTCTTTGGCGTCTTATTTAGGGGCCACTCTGGAAGGGGACTGGGACAAATAACGCTTAAAGACATAGGGCGACATGTATGAAGCTCGACGCGTCGGAGCGCACGTTTCTGCTAGTTTTCCGGCAGAATCTGCGCCTCATGTATGTCGGGGCCGAGGTGCGCTCATACATGCGGTGTAAAGTCCGTCGCGCCTCGCCAGTGTGTGAGGCGCAGTGCGGGGCTGCGCCTAAAGTACGCTGCCGGAGGTAGTGCAATCATACATGCGGTGTAAAGTCCGCCGCGCCTCGCCAGTGTGTGGGGCGCAGTGCGGGGACTTAGGCACAGTGCGGGACTGCGCCTCATATTCGCCGTCCGAGGAGGTGCGCTAAGACATGTGGGGAAAAGTTCACGGCGCCTCGCCAGTGTGTGGGGCGCAGTTCGGGACTTAGGCGCTGTGCGGGACTGCGCCTAACATGTAATCCGACTGAAGCCAGGCTGGAAAACAGCGATAAATCATTAAGGATGTCCGTGCGAGTATGAATAAAAAAATCGCCTTTATAAAGGCATAAAACATTCTCTGAAAAAGTGATCAAACCTACAAAAAAAATAAATAAATAAAATCACTTTCCAAAAATCTAGAACGGCGCAATATGGATATTGGAAATTGCCAGGAAATATAGTAATTCAAATTCTGTAAGCTATTCTCATTGGTCGGCATAAACCAGCCAATCAGAATAGGAGCGACAGTGAACCATTAAAACCTATGGAGAAGAATTGACCAATCAAATTCAAAGGCGGGAAAGTTCAAAATACAGTAAAAATGAAGAAAATAGCTGTTTGGTTAAGCTAGCGGGGGCTTGGCTAGCTCAGCCAATCAGAATAGGAGCGACAGAGACCCATTAAAACTTATGGAGAAATATTGACCAATCAAATTCAAAGGCGGGACAGTTCAAAATACAGTAAAAATGCAGAAAAGAGCTGATTGGTTAAGCTAGCAGGGGCTTGGCTATCCCAGCCAATCAGACGGCGAGCTACTTGTCCCATTGTAGTCTATGGAGAGATCGGCGCAATGCAATCTCAGCGCTCAGCGCCGTGCGGCATGGAGTATGAATAAAAACATTATTTTTATTAAGTGTAAAACATTATCAGATAAAGAGCTGAAACCTTCTTTGAAAATAAATCACTTAAATCCCTAACAACGCGTTTGTCGCTAAGACCGGCGCTACAGAAGGAATTGCAATATAGAGAATTGCCGGGAAATACAGTAATTCAAATTGTTTAAGCTCTTCTCATTGGTCGGCACAAACTAGCCAATCAGAATAGGAGCGACAATGGCCCATTCTAACCAATGGAGGAGTATTGACTAATCAGAATAGGAGCGACAGGATCCCATTATAACTAGAGATGGGCGAATTTCTCAAAATTCGGTTCGCTCACTTCGCCGAATTTCCTGACAAAAAATAACTTTGTTCCGAATTACTTCGGGACGAATCACTTTAAAAAACAGCTATATCCAGGCTGCACAGAGCCTGCAGGGAGCTGTATAACGAAGTGCCATGCTTAAATAAACAGAGGGAACTTAGTTTGGTCTTCATACAATGTTGTGTTTTAGTATGACACGCACATGACTGCCGCCGCTCTTAGAATCGCTTCACTATAAAAACTGACCAAAAAACTGAAGGGGGAATGTAGCCTGATAAAGTCATGGCAGCGACAGCTGGAAAAAAACAAGCTGAGGGCTCAGGTGGCAACATCAGTGACAGAGGGTGGAGGTGACGGCAGCAGCCACGGCAGCATGAGGTCAAAGAGTGGCACAATGACATTCTGGAGGTGGCAAAAACAGGAGTAGGCCACAGAGTGGCACAATAACAGAGTGTGGAGGTGACAGCAGCAGCCACAGCAGCATTAGGTCAGACAGTGGCACAATGACATTCTGGAGGAGGCAAAAACAGGAGTAGGCCACAGAGTGGGACAATAACAGAGTGTGTAGGTTACGGCAGCAGCCAAAGCAACAGCATGAGGTCAGACAGTGGCACAATTACATTCTGGAGGTGGCAAAAACAGGAGTAGGCCACAGAGTGGCACAATGACAGAGAGTGGAGGTGACGGTGGCAGCAGCATGAGGTCAGACAGTGGCACAATGACATTCTGGAGGTGGAAAAAAACTGGAGTAGGCCACAGAGTGGCACAATGACAGAGTGGAGGTCACGGCAGCAGCAGCTTTATGTCAGACAGTGGCACAATGACATTCTGGAGGTGGTAAAAACAGGAGTAGGCCACAGAGTGGCACAATGACAGAGAGTGGAGGTGACGGTGGCAGCAGCATGAGGTCAGACAGTGGCACAATGAAATTCTGGAGGTGGCAAAAACAGGAGTAGGCCACAGAGTGGCACAATGACACAGTGTGTAGGTCACGACAGCAGCGACAGCAGCCACAGCAGTAGCATGAGGTCAGACAGTGGCACAATGACATTCTGGAGGTGGCAAAAACTGGAGTAGGCCACAGAGTGGCACAATGACAGAGAGTGGAGGTCACGGCAGCAGCAGCAGCATGAGGTCAGACAGTGGCACAATTACTTTCCCTGAGGTGGCAAAAACAGGGAGTAGGCCACAGAGTGGCACAATGACAGAGAGTGGAGGTGACGGTGGCAGCAGCATGAGGTCAGACAGTGGCACAATGACATTCTGGAGGTGGCAAAAACTGGAGTAGGCCACAGAGTGGCACAATGACAGAGTGGAGGTCACGGCAGCAGCAGCATGATGTCAGACAGTGGCACAATGACATTCTGGAGGTGGTAAAAACAGGAGTAGGCCACAGAGTGGCACAATGACAGAGAGTGGAGGTGACGGTGGCGGCAGCATGAGGTCAGACAGTGGCACAAAGAAATTATGGAGGTGGCAAAAACAGGAGGAGGCCACAGAGTGGCACAATGACTCAGTGCGTAGGTCACGTGAGCTGAGCCAGCAGGCACACAGTAGCATGAGGTAAGACAGTGGCACAATGACATTCTGGAGGTGGCAAAAACTGGAGTAGCCAACGGGGTGGCACAATGACAGAGAGTGGAGGTCACGGCAGCACAGCATGAGGCCATACAGTGGCACAATTACATTCTGGAGGTGGCAAAAAAAGGAGTACGCCACAGAGTGGCACAATGACAGAGAGTGGAGGTGACGGTGGAAGCAGCATGAGGTCAGACAGTGGCACAATGACATTCTGGAGGTGGCAAAAAACGGGAAAGTAGGCCACAGAGTGGCACAATGACACAATGTGTAGGTCACGACAGCAGCGACAGCAGCCACAGCAGCAGCATCAGGTCAGACAGTGGCACAATGACATTCTGGAGGTGGCAAAAATTGGAGTAGGCCACAGAGTGGCACAATGACAGAGAGTGGAGGTCACGGCAGCAGCAGCATGAGGTTAAACAGTGGCACAATGACGTTCTGGAGGTGGCAAAAACAGGAGTAGGCCACAGAGTGGCACAATGACAGAGAGTGGAGGTGACGGTGGCAGCAGCATGAGGTCAGACAGTGGCACAAACACATTCTGGAGGTGGCAAAAACAGGAGTCGGCAACAGAGTGGCACAATTACAGAGAGTGGAGGTGGCGGCGGCAGAACAACAGCATGAGGTCAGAGAGTGGCACAATGACCAGTGTGGAGGTCATGGCAGCAGCCACAGCAGCAGCATGAGGTCAGACAGTGGCACAATGACAGAGTTTTGGAGGTGGGTGGCATACCAGTCCCTGGTAAAGATGGTGGTAGGCAGATGGAGAAACGGGCAGCAGTGTGTGGCACAGGCGGGTGGCGGCATCAGAATAGTGGCTGAGGCAGGTTAGCTTGAATCCAAACTAAATTTTCACAGTTTTGGGTGAGGCGTCATGGCTGATGTAGTCTGACGCCTAAGGCATTGGTGTGTGGAAATCCTGGCCGATCCACGCCTGATTCATCTTGACAAAGGTCAGTCGTTCCCAAAATTTCCCGTGGACAAGCGGGTTCTCCTTGGGGTAACGATGGCCCCCGCCGCACTGAACACCCGCTCTGATGCCACACTGCTGGCCGGGCAGGACAGCTTTTCTACTGCAAACTCGGCAAGTTGCTGCCACACATCTAGTTTGGCTGCCCAGTAGTCCAGCGGATCTTCTAACTGGGGTGGCAGAGTGCTGTCCAAGTAGGCCACAACCTGTTGGTTCAGGGTCTGCTCCAGGTCCTGCTGCTGCTGCTGGCGACTGCCCTCCTCACTAGGCGGGTGAAGGAAGCTGCTCATCAGTGACTCCAGACTTAGGTTGCTGCTGATGGAGCTGGTACTGCTCCGACCCCCCCACTTTCACCCAGCAGCCGCGGCAGTAGTACGTGAGCGCTGAAGAACCCCCTGGTCAGACCTGTCAGAGGAGGGACGATGCCGCACATGGGCAGCGGCCAACTGACTACGGAGGATTTCCCTATATATTTGAGTTTGTCTCCCTCTAAATAGTTTGGGAAAAAGGCTCCCATTTTGGACCGGTAGCGAGGGTCCAATAGGGTGGAGAGCCAGAAGTCATCCCTCTGCCGGATGCTGACTATTCGGCTGTCACTAGCCAGGCAAATCAGCATGCTGCGGGCCATCTGCACAAGTGACTCCGAGGGGCTCCCTGCCTCCATCTCCACTGTATACTGCCACGGTGCTTGTGGTCATCTGCCTCGTCTTCCTCATCTCCATCCCCCTCCTCCAGCTGCCTTTCTCCTCCTCTCTTGTCACCTGGGTAGAAAATCCACTCATTTCATCAGACAATGCTTCTGCTCCAATGTCCTCCTCCGCCTCCTCCTCCTCCATTTCAGTCTCCACCGGACTCATGTGGCCGCGAGATATAGTCGCCACGTCTCCAGTCCCCTGCCCAGACAGATTTTTTTAAACATCTGTTCCAGGACATGAAGCAGTGGGAATGACGTTATTCATCCCGTAGTCCTGGTGGACTGACAAATAACGTGTCCTCCTTTGAATGGCCTCAATAAACGGGAGGTGTCACGCATGAGCTGCCACTGGCTGACATCAAAGTTACACAGGGGAGTACTCCTGTCCGCCTGGATCATCAAAAAATCGTTAATGGGCCCTTTTTCTGTTTATACAGTCGGTCCAAAAATGTGCAGGCTGGAATTCCCAAAGGGGGAAACATCGCATATCAGAGTGTGTTGGGGGGGGCCGTTCTGCCGCTGCAACTCGAGGAGGGTGTTCCTGGCTTTGTAGGAATGGATGAAGTGCATTGCACAGTTTTTCCCGGCCATTTTCAGAATCTTCTGAAGATCGGTGGAAGACTTCAGGAACCCTTTTTACAAAACCAGATTGAAACACGTGCGCCATGCAGGGTGGGATGGACCATCCCTCCTCATGCAGCGCGGACTCCATGTTCCCCATTATCCGTCACCATGGTTCCGATTTTCAGTTGGCGCGGAGAAAGCCACACATCGATTTCTTGCTGCTGACACGGAGCAGTTCCTCCCTGTGTGACTTTGTTCGCTGAGGCAAGCTAGGTGTAGAACTGCGTGACACCGCTGTGCCCTACACATGTGGTATGATGGAGCATTACTTGTGGAGGCTGAGATGGTGGTGGTGGTGGGAGGAGGAGGCGGCCATTGGCGCAGGAGCCGCAGTTTTTACAACGTGGAGGAGAAAGCGGCGTCTCCTGTCCAAGTTGTTGGTGTGCCTGGGCCGGAAGCACATTCACCCATTGGGCCGTAAAGGACATGTACTGGCCCTGACCGTAGTTACAGCTCCAGACGTCGGTGCTGCTATGCACCTTGGAACAAACCAATAAGCTCAAGGACTGGCTCACCCTTTTGTTCTACATAATTTATGAAGTGCTGGTCCTGCCTTTTTGGAAAAGAAATTACGGCTTGGAACTCTCCATCTCGGCTCGGCACAAGCCATTAGTTCTCTGAACGGTGCAGAGACCAGCATTTGGAAAGGGAGGGACTGCAGCACCAACAACTTGGACAGGAGTACGGTCAGCTTCTGCACCTTAGGATGGTTGGACACATACTGTTGTCTCTTTGCAATCGCCTCGCTGAACGACTGCTGGCTCCATGAGTAGCGAGGAGCAGGAGCATCTGGACCGGGAGATGATGTCAAAGAGAAACAGCTCCCTTCTGCAGAGGTGGTGGAGCCTTGACTGGCTGTAATGGCATGCTTGCCACTGGGCGCTGCTGCTGCTGCTGTTGCTGCGGCGGCAGGATGGACCACCACATCTGAGCCATGTTTCTCCCAGGCCACCGGATGGTGACGCTGCATGTGTTGACGCAGGGCCGTGGTGCCAGCTTTAGCTCCCTGGCCACGTTTCACTTTCTGCCTACAGATTCACATATACCCATATTCGGCTTCCTCCCGGGGTCTTAGCAAAGAACTGAAACACCGCCGAGTATCGGATTTTATCGCCAACGCTCCGCACTGAGTGACTACTGCCGCCGCTGCCCTTTAAATGAGCCCTGTGCCGCTACTTTCTTGGACTGCGAAGTGGGTTTTTTACCCCGTGGCCGCTTGGCTCCCGACCTCACTGCGCTATCCTTCTGACTCACGGCCCCACGACCCACTTGCTGTCTGCGTCATTGCCTGACGCGCAAGCTGATGCCCTCTTCTCCTGACGATGATGAAGCCCTTGCCTCACCCGGCTCCCAAGTGCGGTCAGCTACATCATCATCTATTTGTGTTTCATCGTCACTGCTGTCCTCATTATCGTTCTTGGTATGCAGAGGCGACCCCTCACAACAAGACCTCCCATTTCACTCTCAACATCTATACTTTGCCGCCTATGCCAGAAGCAGGGGATATGGCCCCATTTCTTCGCTGCCAAGTAAACTGCTGACTGCCCTCCTCAAATTGTTCATCCTCGTTATATAGTGGCGCTGAGCCCAGACCACATAGTAGATCTCTGGCTGAGGGAACCGGATGGGACAGAGGCGGGTTGAGGACAGGTGAGGGCCGCTGACTCACTCCCGGGCCATGCCAACTAAGGGTTTTTTGTCTGATGTTCCCACCGACTCTTGGCTGGGGTTGTCAATGTCATCTGGGAGGAAGTTTAAAGACCTAGTCAACCAATCAAGAACCCTTGGGTTGCTAGTCAGTACACGGCCGCTAGATGACAGCGGGAGTGTGGCCTTTACCAGTTGACCCCTGCATCGACGTCCCTTGCTGTGCTGTGACCTGGGCCTGGAATGTTTGTGCCTCTGCCACTCGCAGGTGAAGAGCCTGCCACCTCTCTGTCTGACAAACTGTTTGTTCTAAAATGTACAGACACTGTTTGATGAAGATATCTGTATATGATAAATACACACCCTGTATTTGAATCCAAATGAACCCACTAACAAGCTTGGGTAACCCTTGGATATAAATTGCGCTCCACAAATGGGCAGGAAAAATTGACCTTGTATGTGCCGTTTAAAAACTCTGTGTATTTTACTGAATATAAAAGCACAAACAGGCTTAATTAACCTTCGGATATGAATTATGCTACAGAATTTCTTCTGTGGCGGTGAAAAACAAAGGTTCTTTTACTGAGTACAACTGCAGAACAACGCTTAATTAACCCCTGGATGTAAATTGCGCCAAACAATTGAGCAACCACAAACTATGAGCTTTGTAGCATGTTACATTGGGGTGTTTTTTACGCTACACAACAAGAGAAAAAATTGTAATTAACCATCGCTTGTGAATTATGCTACAGGAAAAATTTATTTTTTGGCGTTGAAAGACGATTTATTTTAGTCACCACAGCAGAAAAAACAACGCTTAATTAACCCCTGGATGTAAATTGCACCAAACAATTGAGCAACCACAAACTACGAGCTTTGTAGCGTGTTACAATGGCATGTTTTTTACGCAAAACAACAAGAGAAAAAATTGTAATTAACCGTCGCTTGTGAATTATGCTACAGGAAAAATGTTTTTTTTGGCGGTGAAAGACGGTTTATTTTAGTCACCACCGCAGAAAAACAATGCTTAATTAACCCCTGGATGTAAATGGCACCAAACAATTGAGCAACCACAAACTACGAGCTTTGTAGCCTGTTACAATGGCGTGTTTTTTACGCTACACAACAAGAGAAAAAATTGTAACCTATGGAGGAGTATTGACCAATCAGAATAGGAGCAACAGGGACCCATTATAACCTATGGAGAAATATTGACCAATCATATACAAAGGTGGGACAGTTCAAAATACAGTAAAAATGCAGAAAAGAGCTGATTGGTTGAGCTAGCGGGTTCTTGGCTATCCCGGCCAATCAGAGTGCTAGCTACTTTCTCATAGAGTTCTATGGGAAAAGAAATGCAGAGCGAGCTCTGTTTGTGATTGGCTAACTTAAAAGAGGCGCGGTTATTTTGTCCAATGGGAGAGCGAGCGACGCTCTTATGGGTTTTCTAATGCAATCTGGAATCAAACTGTACATGGCCGAAATTAAATGATAAGACTCCCGAAGTTGTACCGATCTGTATATGTATATAAATATTAATTCAATAAAATCATGTTTATTTCTTTATTTTCGTTAGCCAAGGATCAATAGTATGGGTGTAACAAAAATAAAGAAATAAACATGATTTTATTGAATTAATTTTTTTTTTTCTTTACCCCTATTTTTATTGATCTTTTTTATATACAGATCGGTACAACTTCTGTAGTCTTATCATTGATTTCGGCCATGTACAGTTTGATTCCAGATTGCATTAGAAAACCCAAAGAGCGTTGCTCGCTCTCCCCATTGGTCCAAATAACCGCGCCTTTTTTAAAAACTTAGCCAATCACAAAACAAGCTCGCTCTGCATTTTTTTTTCCCATAGAAACTCTATGAGAAAGAAAAACTCGCGTTCTGATTGGCCGGGGTATAGCCAAAAACCCCCGCTAGCTCAGCCAATCAGCTCTTTTCTGCATTTTTACTGTATATTGAATGTTCCGCCTTTGATTTTGATTGGTCAGTATTTCTCCATAGGTTATAATTAGTGTTGAGCGATTATTATCGACAAAGTTGAAATCGGCACAGTATTTATGTTGATCGAAATTTTTAGATCATGCGATAATTTAGGTTAAAATCTGTGCATCATCTACTAAGATCGCGCCATTTTCGGCGCTTCCTGTCTTTTTTGGCGGCCAGCAAATCAGATTAAAAAATAGAGCAGGTGAAAATGTGTGTGCGACGTCAGGGACGGGGATGTGTATGGTTGCGATTGGCGGGAAAAATCACATGACCTATTTTAAACATAGAACAGCCCTTCCTGTTCAGCCTCAGTGTCTCTCAGCGCCCTCAGAGCATAGGACGGGGCGCTCTGCCTGCGTCCAAACCTCAGCGAAATTATTCTATTTCTTCACAGAGAAAGCTCTACTGTTAGCTGTGATTCTTACAACTTAGGTAGATTAGAGATTGGAAGATTTTATGTAGTTAGGTAGAGAATTTTAAAGGAGAGTCTACCGCTGTAAAGTCAAAGGGGAGGGAGGGGAGGGGGGGGCCCTGCGGGCGAACACAGACAAGCTCTATAAAGAATACTGGATAAAGTTCACCAAGACTTAGTGTAACATTGCACTGCAATAGCTTTATTATTAACAGTTTTCTATTGAAATATTTCCTGGATATTGGGCAGCCTGAACTTATAATAGGATACACATCTTTTCTAGTAACTGCAGATCTCTTTGTTAAGCGCAAAACTCCACTTTAATTATCAGTAAACATTTCAGATAGGTGTTCATTTTCCATTTTGTCCATTCCACCTTTGTTGATATATCCACCTTGCAGTTAAATTAGAATCCAGCAATTTTGTAGTCAGCACAGGTTGATAGGTGCCAAAAATACCTTGTATTATCCAAATAAATTTCAGATACGTGTTTTTTTACTTTTGCGCAGTACAGCTTTGTTGATTGAGGCACCTTGCACTTAAATGTGAATACTGCAATTTTGTAGTCACCACAGGTGAATTGATAGGTGCCAAAAATACCTTTTATTATCCGAATACATTACAGATACGTGTTTTTTTACTTTGGCGCACTACAGCTTTGTTCATTGAGGCACCTTGCACTTAAATGGGGAAATCCCCAGAATTTGTAGTCACCACAAGGGGTGAATTGAAAGGTCCCAAAAAAAATACCTTTTATTATCCAAAATACATTACAGATACTGTTTTTTTGCATTTTTGGCCCATCCCAAGATTTGTTGATGACCACCTTGCATTAAATTTGAATCCAGCAATTGGTAGGTACCACAGGTGAATTAAAAGGGTTGCCAAAAAATACCTTTTAATATCCGAATACATTACAGATACGTGTTTTTTGACTTTGGCGCCCTACAGATTTGTTCATTGAGGCACCTTGCATTTAAAATTTGTGAATACTGCAATTTTGTAGTCACCAAGGTGAATTGAAAGGTGCCAAAAATACCTTTTATTATCCGAATACATTACAGATACTTGTTTTTTAGTGTTGAGCGATTATTATCGACAAAGTTGAAATCGGCACGGTTTTTATGTTGATCGAAATTTTTAGATCATGCGATAATTTAGGTTAAAATCTGTGCATCATCTATTAAAAAAGCGCCAATATCGGCGCTTCCAGTAATTTTGGCGGCCATCAAATCACTTACAGAATAGAGCAGGGTGAGATGTGTGTGCGAGTCATGACTGGGCTGTGTATGGTTGCGATTGGCTGGAACAATCACCTGACGTCTTTTTACATAGAACAGCGTTTCCCCTGTTCAGCCTCAGTTCCTCACGTCTCAGAGCAAAAGGGACGTGCGCTCTGCTTGTGTCCAAACAGCTCAGCGAAATTATTCTATTTCTTCACAGAGAAACCTCTACTATTAGCTGTGATCCTTACAATTTAGTTAGATTAGAGATTGGAAGATTTTATGTAGTTGGCTAGAGAATTTTAAAGGAGCATCTACCACTGTGAAGTCACAGGGGGAAGCGGGGGGGGGGGGGGGGGTGGGGCGAACACAGACAAGCTCTATAAAAAATATTGGATAAAGTTCACCAAGACTCAAGACTTAGTGTAGACATTGCAGTGCAATAGCTTTTTTTATTAAAAAGTTTTCTATTGAAATATTTCCTGATATGGGGCAGCCTGAACTTATACTAGGATACACATCTTTTCTAGTAACTGCAGGTCTCTTTGTTAGGTGCAAAACTCCACTTTTATTATCAGTATACATTTCAGATAGGTGTTCATTTTCAATTTTGCCCATTCCACCTTTTTTGATAAACCCACCTTGCACTTAAATTTGAATCCAGAAAATTTATAGTCACCACAAGGTGAATTGAAAGGTCCCAAAAAATATCTTGTATTATACGAATACATAACTGATACGTGTTTTTTGACTTTGGCGCACTACATCTTAGTTCATTGAGGCAGCTTGCACTTAAATCTGAATCCAGCAATTTTATAGTCACCACAGGTGAATTGAAAGGTCCCAAAAATATCTTGTATTATACGAATACAGAACAGATACGTGTTTTTTTGACTTTGGCGCACTACAGCTTTGTTCATTGAGGCAGCTAGAAACTTTAAATCTGAACCAACAATTTTATAGTCACCACAGTTGAATTGAAAGGGCCAAAAATATCTTGTATTTATCAATACATAACAGATAGGGTTTTTTTTTTTTACTTTTGGGCGCCCCTACAGCTTGTTCATTGAGGCAGCTTGCATTTAAAATTTTTGAATACAGAAATTTTTTATAGTCACCACGGGTTGAATTGATACAAAAATATCTTGTATTATAACGATACAAACAGATACGTGTTTATTGCATTTTTGCCCATCCAGATTTGTTGATAGACACCTTGCACTTAAATTTGAATCCAGAAATTTTTTATAGTCACCACAGGTAATTGAAAGGTGCCAAAAAAATCTTGTATTATACGAAAAATATAACAGATACGTTTTTTGCACTTTGCCCAGTCCAGATTTTTGATAGACACCTTGCACTTAATTTGAATCAGCAATTTTATAGTCACGACAGGTGAATTGAAAGGTGCCAAAATATCTTGAAATTAAAACGAATATATAACAGATACGTGTTTTTTGCACTTTTGCCCAGTCCAGATTTTTGATAGAAAACCTTGCCTTAGATTTGAATCCAGCAATTTTATAGTCACCACAGGTGAATTAAAAGGGAAAGCCAAAAATACCTTGTATTATACGAATACAAAACAGATATGTGTTTTTTTCACTTGTGCCCAGTCCATATTTGTTGATAGACACCTTGCACTTAAAATTGAATCCAGCAATTTTATAGTCACCACAGGTGAATTGAAAGGTGCCAAAAATATCTTGTATTATACGAATACATAACTGATACGTGTTTTTTGGACTTTGGCGCACTACAGCTTTTTTTCATTGAGGCAGCTTGCACTTAAATCTGAACCCCAGCAATTTTATAGTCCCCACAGGTTAATTGAAAGGTGACATAAATATCTTGTTTAGACGAATACATAACAGATACGTGTTTTTTTTACCTTGGCGCACTACATTTTTGTTCATTGAGGCAGCTTGCACTTAAATTTGAATACAGCAATTTTATATTCACCACAGGTGAATTGAAAGGTGCCAAAAATATCGTGTTTTATACGAATACATAACAGATACGTGTTTTTTGACTTTGGCGCACTACAGCTTTGTTCTTTGAGGCAGCTTGCACTTAAATTTGAATAAAGCAATTTTATAGTCACCACAGGGGGAATTAAAGGTGCCAAAAATATCTTGTATTATACGAAAACATAACAATTACGTGTTTTTTGCACTTTTGCCCAGTCCAGATTTGTTGATAGACACCTTGCACTAAAATTTTAATCCAGCAATTTTATAGTCACCACAGGTGAATTGAAAGGTGCCAAAATATCTTGAAATTATACGAATACATAAAACAATACGTGTTTTTTTGACTTTGGTGCACTACAGCTTTTTCATTGAGCAGCTTGCACTTAAATTTGAATACAGAAATTTTTATAGTCACCACAGGTAAATTTGGGAAAGGTGCCAAAAATATCTTGTATTATACGATCTAAAATACAGTTTTTTGACTTTGAGCACACAGCTTTGTTCTTGAGGCACTGCCTTAAATTTGATACGCATTTTATAGTCACCACAGGTGAATTGAAAGGTCAAAAAACTGTATTACACGAAACAAAACAGATCGTGTTTTGATTTGACGCACTACGCTTTGTTCATTGAGGCAGCTTGCACTTAAATTTGAATACAGCAATTTTTATAGTCATCACCGGTGAATTGATAGATGACAAAAATACCTTTGTATTATCCGAATACATTTCAGATACGTTTTTTTTTTCAATTTGGCGCAGGCCAGCATTGTTGATAGATCTATTTTGGGCAGTTAAATTTGAATCCAGCAATTTTGTAGTCACCACAGTGAATTGATGGGGTGCCAAAAATACCTTTTATTATCCAAATACATTTCAGATCCCGTGTTTTTTCACTTTGGCGCAGGCCAGGTTTGTTGATAGATCACTTTGCAGTCATATTTGAATCCAGCAATTTGTTTTGATTTGAGGGATTTGAGAATAGCTGTGATTTGCTTTTCTTTTAATAAGAAAACTTTCCAAAACTCTTCCATCCTTTCTAAAATTTTTATATTTCTGAACATGGAGCGAAATTCAGGTGGAAAGCGAGCAAAGAGGGGGTTGGACATGGAGGTAGAGGTACAAAGAGAAGTGCTCCTTCCAGTGCTGGCGACAAACAGCATGCCAGCGGATCGCCAGTTGCAGGACCGTCAGGCCTGTCATCGCGGACAGGGCCCTGTGAATCTCAGTAACGGAACAGCGTCGCCAACCCTGTCCTTCAGTGGTTAATGAAACCCTGCATCCAGCATTTCTTACCTCCTGTCCTCCCACCACAATTGTCGTCATCAGCATCACCAGAAATCCGTCCAACATTAAGCGGGCCCAAAGTCAACTCGTGTACCCACCACTGTGGATAATCCATTTTCTGAAGACCTCTTTGATGACAAAAGCGGTTTGGGTCAGAAGGCATTTAAAAGATCAAGAGGCCAAAGAGGATGATTTTCTCTGCTCTGACCCCAGTTACGGGATCTATCAGAGGAGGAGAAGGAAGCCGGTAAATCGGAAAAAAATCCCCGGGCGGTTTGGGCAACGCCTTGCAGTCCCTCTTGCTTTGGCTCGCAGCTCCTGGATGCAGAATGTCAGGACGACAAAGTCACCTGTGTTGATGATGATGAGACGACATTGCGGATCCAACGGGGTCTTTTCAGCAAATTTGCTTGCGAGCGTTTCATTACGGGACGAGGAGGAAGACGATGGTGTAGTGTCAGTACGGGTTCCGCCTCAAAAAGGGAGAGGGCGGTTCGCAGAAGTCCGCTGATATGATTCTGCCAGCCATTGGTCAGCGCAAACCCCGCACCTCGCTTATCGCTGTCAAAAAGGTCCAGGACCTCTCAAGCCTGGGCCTTCTTTGAGCAAGCCTCTGATTCAGCCAGCGATGTCATATGCCACCTATGCCGTAAGTGCATAAGTAGAGGCAAGAACCTTAGGTGTTTTAAACCACCGCCAACATGTCTAGTCACATGCAGCGAATGCATGATTGAAAAAGGAGGCAACACTTGGCCAAAAAAGGTCAGACCGACGCGTGGGCCTCCAACCACTGTCCCCCACCCTCTGTCTTCGCCTCCTCCTCCTCCGCCACCACCAACGTTCCTCAGCTGCCCATGTCTCTCAGAGTCCCTGATCAGGGATCAGCCTCCGCTTTAGCCTCCACCGTCGCCCGAGTACCACCAGCACCACCAAAAGACCCATCCTACCCCTTCTCCTTCCGCCAATTTGACGACCTGCACACCGTACAGCGGCCATCTAGCCGCCAGCCTTCTGTCTTCCAGGTTTTTGGGGGCAGAAGAAACACTTTAACCCAAACCATCCCAAAGCCAAAAGCCTGAATGTCGGCATTGCCAGGCTTTTGGCCTTGGAAATTTTGCCTTTCGGACTGGGGGACACAATGGGTTCCACCACGTCATGGCCCTCGCTTCCCCCAATACCAGATGCCGAGCAGGCATTTCTTTGCCAGAAAATCCGTCCCCGCCCTGGCCAGCCACGTGCATCTAAAATTTCAAAACGCCGGGTTTTCTGCATCTGTGTCCGGAAAAGTCCATCTCACCACCGACACATGGACTAGTAAGAACGGCCAAGTCCGCTAAATCTCGTGACAGCTCACGGGGGAGCTGGTGGATGTCTCTGGGGTGACGGTGGCTCTCAGGCTCGGCGCACACGCTCTTCAAAACCGCAGGAATGGTGCAGGGTTCTTTCCCCCCAAGGTTTTTCTGGTGGCATCACGTGCCCAGAGAAACCCAGGCCGTGTTGAAAATTAATCTTCTTGGAGACCCCTCCACACACAGGTCAGAGCTGTGGAAAGGCTCTCCGCAACGAGACCAGCGCTGGCTTTGGGGGCCAAGAACCTTTTGCCAGGCAAGGTGGTGTCGATAACGGGCGAAATCTGCTGGCCGCCCTTAAGATCGGTAGGCTGGAGCATAACCCTTGCCTGGCACATGTCATGAACCTTGTCGTCCAGAAATTCTAAAGAGCTACCCGGTCTGGACTGCCCGCTGAGGAAGGCTCGAAGTCTAAGTTTTTGCACTTCCGCCGTTCGCAACCTGTTTCGTCCCACCTGGCTGCGTTGCAGCGTTCAGCTCGGCCTCCCCGTCAACCGTCTCATTGTTGACGGGGAAACACGCTGGAATTCCACCCTCCACCGAGAGTGGAGGTAGGTGAAAGAGCTCTGCACCATCCCTGCCAGTTTTGAAGAAGCCACCAAAATGGTCAGTGCGGACAATGCCCTTGTCCCGCATGAGCATTGTGGTGATCTTATTCTGGAACGATCGTTGGACACTCTGAACAACAGGTCCCGCCAAACGACGGAGGAGGAGACGGACCAAGATGCGGGCACGGAGGGCCTTTTCCTCTCCTCAAATCCACAAGGGCCCCACTTTTTACAATTTCATCGGTCTTCCATTAGGCAGTTGGTTCGGGGTCCAAGCTAGTGCAAGGTGGTGCATCAGCTCTCAGGTCATCATCTCAGGCAAGTCAGGGCTGTGTTGAAGCTGTGCCGGAGGCAGCGGAGGATGGGGGAGGAGGTATTCCTAGAACACCGACGTTACCGACGTCCCTGCTTGAAAGAGGTTGGGCGCGAATTTGAGGGGGAGGAGTAAGATGAGGAAGATCAGTTTGCTAGTGCCCCCTCGACCCAGAGGCTTGGATAATCAAGGCTCCATCTCTCACAAGAGTGCTTGGATGCTCCATTTCCTCCAACATGATCCTCGCATTAAGGCCATCAAAATGAACAACAGTTACTGGGTGGCCACCCTCCTGGATCCCCGGTACAAAACAAAACCAGCACTTTTCCCTTTCCCCCCACCCAAATAGAGAGTAAAATGGAGGAAATAGAGATCTAGTTGATTGATCAACTGGAGACATCTGTTGCGTCTGCTTCACGTTCCCCAAATGTCACGGTGGAACAACATCAGCGACGTGACAGCAGTAGAGTGCCAAGTAACCGTAGCGGCAGCAGCAGCAGGCAAGGTGGCAGAAGCCTAATGGGTGACCTCTGGCAATCTTTATTTACCACCTCACCAACGCATGCAATGCAGGTCACACATCCAACACACAGAGACCAGCTTAAGATCATGGTGCACAACTATCTGCATCTCAACACCGATGTTTTTGGATGTGTTCCGGACCAAATAGACTTCTGGGTATCCAAAATGGACGAATGGCCCGAGCTCGCTCGCCACGCCATAGAGGTGTTGTCCTGCCCAGCAGCCAGCGTCATATCTAAGCGGACTTTCAGCACAGCTGGAGGAGTCATTACAGACAAACGCATCCGGCTTTCCACAGATAATGTGGATCGTTTGACTTTCATCAAGATTAATCCGGCATGGATCTCTGTTGATGTTGTGGCCCCAATTGCCGAGGTCACCGATTAGTTGCCGGTCTACTTCACATTCCTCTTTAAACAGAAATGGTCCTCCTGAAAACTTTTTTTAAAATGATCATTTCCTACTGCAATTTTTATTCTCTTTTCCCAACAGTTCATTTTGCTGGTTTTGCTATAAGGAGACTGTAAAAGACAGCAAGGTTTCATGACAACACCGTATTCCATTTACTCACTTTATCTTTAGAAGTTTTCGCATTGTCAATGGTTTTGAGGTCAGTTGCTGTGAGATACAGCTATAATTTTGGTACTTTGGACAGAAATGTGACTTTTAAGTGGCATTTCTCCCTCTCAATTTTTAATAGTGGATGAGAAGTCATATTTATAATTTTTTGGGTCATGTTGCTGTGAGATACAGCAATAATCATGGTCCTTTGGAATAGAAATGTGTCTTTTAAGTGGCATTTCTCCCTCACAATTTTTAATAGTGGCTAGAAGTCATATTTATTAAAATTTTTTTGGGGGCAAGTTGCTGGAGATACAGCAATAATCATGGTCCTTTGGAACAGAAATGTGGTTTTTTTAAGTGGCATTTCTCCCTCACAATTTTTGACAGTGGCTGAGAAGTCATTTTATTTTTATAATTTTTTGGGTCATTCTGCTTTGAAATGCAGCAAAACAACAAGTCCTATTATAAAAAAAAGTTGTTTATAACAGACATTTTGTTCTTCACCAATTGCCAAAGTGGGTCAAGGGTCATGCTTTGAATTTTTGGGGGCATTTTGCTGTGACATGCAGCTATACTACAGGTCCCATTATAAAAAAAAAATTTGTTTCAACAGACAATTTGTTCTTCACAATTGTCAAAAGTGGCTCAAAGGGTCATGTTTTGAATTTGGGGCATTTGCTGTGACATGCAGCTATACTACAGTCCTATTATAAAAAAATGTTGTTTTCTAACAGACATTTGTTCTTCAAAATGTCAAGAGTGGGTCAAAGGGGGATGGGGCTGTCAGAAACAGGAATAAGGTAGGACTCTGTTAATGGACACTATTGCAAAATGACTTTTTTTGCAAGATCTTTAACATAGCTAGCAATCCCTGTATTGAGACAAACCCATTTAAAACAATAAAAAAGAGAAACAAAGACATGGTGGGATTCCATCCTATTTTAAAAATGTGGTTTTTCTAGAATTAAACTGCTAAAAACTTGCAAAGTACAAAAAAGATGGAAAAAAATTCCTCTGAATTGTACAAGGGAGGTACAGGAAACATGACCAGATGTAGGTTATTCAGAGGACCTGGAGTATGGAGCACGGACAGAGAACAAAGTACAGACACAATTTCCTCCAGCATGTTGAGTAAAATGAGAAAAGGAATGCCAAGAAAAAGGGCACCTTGGTGTAACAGGAGCGTTAACCACCAGTATTTCCAAGTGAAGCCAATTTGGGCCCCCACTCATACGGAGGCAAAACGCTACCCAGGACAGTGACAGTTTATGTCCAGTGAAACTAAAATGGTGGTTGAAAGACTCCTTTTTCCGGCACTTTTTAATCTGGGGTCATGCAGGTTTGGGGCTCATGCTGTGCCATGACATGGATAGTCTATGTCCAGTGAAACTAAAATGGTGGTTGAAAGACTCCTTTTCCGGCACTTTTTAATCTGGGGTCATGCAGGTTTTGTGGCTCATGCGTGGCCCAGGACAGGATAGTCTATGTCCAGTGAAACTAAAATGGTGGTTCAAAGATTCCTTTTCCGGGACTTTTTAATCTGGTTTTTATGCAGGTTTTGGGGGTCATGCTGTGGCCCAGGACAGTTATAGTCCCAAAGTCCAGAGAAAAAAAAAAAAAGGTGGTTAAAAGATAAAATTTTTCCGGGACTTTTTTAATCTGGGTCATGCAGGTTTGGGGCTCATGCTGTGACCCAGGACAGGGATAGTCTATGTCCAATAAACTAAAATTGTGGTTGAAAGACTCCTTTTTCTGGCACTTTTTAAATCTGGGGGTCATGCAGGTTTCGGGCTCATGCTTGCGTTCCAGGACAGGGGTATTCAATGTCCAGTTAAAGTAAAATATGGTTCAAATCATACTGCCTTTTTGGCACTTTTTAAAAATTTGTGGGTTTATGCAGGTTTAAGGCTCGTGCTGTGGTGCAAGACAGGGATAGTGAATGGTCTGTGACTTTTTCTCTGTGGCTTTTATAACCTAATTGTTTTGCCTAAGATGTAGCACGTATCCATTTGACTGTTGTGGATGTTAATTCCAGCTTCTCCAGCCCTGTTTGGGTGTAAGAATGAAGGAGTTGTTGCTCTCCCATAGACTTTAATGGTCATCGATCATATTTTATCATCGACCATCGAATATCTTTTCGATGATGGTCGACTATCGACCATCGACCGATGTCGATGGCCAACGTAATCGCTCAACACTAGTTATAATGGGTCACTGTCGCTCCTATTCTGATTGGTCAATACTCCTCCATAGGTTAGAATGGGCCACTGTAGCTCCTATTCTGATTGGTCAATACTCCTCCATTGGTTAGAATGGGCTACTGTCGCTCCTATTATGATTGGCTGTTTATGCCGACCAATGAGAAGAGCTTAACAATTTGAATTACTTTTTTCCCGGCAAATTTTCCCATAATGCAATTCCTTATGTAGCGCCGGTCTCGGCGACAAACGCGTTGTTAGGGATCTCACTAATTTATTTTTAGAGAAGGTTTTAGCTCTTTATCTGATAATGTTTTACACTTAATAAAAATGATTTTTTTTATTAATACTTTATGCCGCACGGTGCTGAGCGCCGAGATTGCATTGCGCCGATCTCTCCATAGACTACAATAGGAGAAGTTAGCTCCCCGCTCTGATTGGCTGGGATAGCCCAAGCCCCCCCCTAGCTCAACCAATCAGCTCTTTTCTGCCTTTTTAAATGTATTTTTAACTGTCCCGCCTTTGATTTTGATTGGTCCCAATATTTCTCCATAGGTTTTAATGGTCCCTGTCGCTCCTATTCTATTGGTCAAATAGGGTTTTCCATAGGTTTTAATGGGACACCGTCGCTCCTATTCTGATTGGTTGGTTTATGCCGACCAATGAGAAACGCTTACAGAATTTGAATTACTGTGTTTCCCGGCACTTTCGAATATCCCAATTCCCGATGTAACGCCGGTCTCGGCGACAAACGCGTGGTTAGTGATTTTATTAAGGTATGTTTTTAGAAGGTTTCAGCTCTTTTTCAGAGAATATTTTACACTTAATAAAAATAATTTTTTTATCATACTCTGTGCCGCATGGCGCTGAGAGCTGACATTTCATTGCCCCGATCTCTCCTTAGACTACAATGGAACAAGTAGCTCGCCGTCTGATTGGCTGGAATAGCCAAGTCCCCGCTAGCTCAGCCAATCAGCTCTTTCTGCATTTTTACTTTATTTTGAACTGTCCCGCCTTTGAATTTGATTGGTCAGTATTTCTCCATATGTTTTAATGGGTCTCTGTCACTCCTATTCTGATTGGCTGAGCTAGCCAAGCCCCCACTAGCTTAACCAATCAGCTCTTTTCTGCATTTTTACTGTATTTTGAACTGTCCCACCTTTGAATTTGATTGGTCAATATTTTTCCATTGGTTATAATGGTTCACTGTCGCTCATATTCTGATTGGCTGGTTTATGCAGACCAATGAGAATTGCTTTCAGAATTTGAATTACTGTATTTCCCGGCAATTTCCAATATCCTAATTCTTGGTATTGCGCCGTTCTAGATTTTTGGAAAGTGATTTTCTTTTTTATTATTTTTTATTTTTGAGGTTTGAGCTCTTTTTCTGAGAATGTTTTCCGCCTTTATAAAGGCAATTTTTCGGAATCATACTCCATGCCGCACGGAGCTGAGCGCCGAGATTTCTGTTGCGATCTTCTATCTGTTTCCTCTAATGTTCCGTTCTCGGTTCACTTCGCCTCCGCCGGAGCATTTAGACCAAAATCAACCAGGTCTGACTGTCGGAGCTGCCGAGCACTACATTGCGCCACACTTTGCCGACTCGCGATCGTACATGCCTCGGAGTTTCGAGTGTGCCGCGTCCCGCCCCGGAACGCCTACAGCGCGCTCACACCGTGCCTATTGCCCGCCCCTTCATGTGAGGCGCAGCTGAAAGTGGCGAACACTGCGCCTAACACCGCATCCCTGCGTCCGACGGCGGATTCGGGCCGGTGAAGCGCAGAATACGCCTGAAATCAGGCGAAAAGCCCGATCATACATGTCGCCCATAGATTCTAGGCCCGCTGCAGTCCCCAGTCTAGCCGGTTCACCCACTCCAACCCCAAGTCTTAAACCCTTTGAAAAAGCTATAAAGGAAATAATACCTATAACTAATTTGAAATGGGAGGATGTCATGGCTATAGAGACACGGACCACAACTAGAAAAAATCTTTGGTTAGAATGGGTTAGATATACTGTGAGATCATATAATATCACTAAAGGATGTATAGCTTGTGCTGCAGCCAGCGGGCAATTGGGAACAGTGCCATTTAACACTCCAGAAGGAAATGACACTGAATGTCTGTTAAAACTGCTGAAAGACCAACAAGGTGATGAATGCCCAGACTACTGCCCCCCGGGTAACTCCAACCCTAAAGTCAGACCCCCGGAGAAATCATAGTCTACGCTGGTAATTACACCTGTTTCCATGCCAACCACTCTGGAGGGAGACCTTTAGGTAACTTCTCTGAGGGCTTCTGTTCTAAAGAGATTAAAATAAATGAAGCCCTTTTGCAAAACCACACTAAGAGTTTTTACGATATCTATTGGTTGTGTGGGGACGATAAAATAAGAGGAAAATTACCCCGCAATTGGACGGGACAGTGTGCCCTAATAATGGTGCTTATGCCATTAGGAATACTCCATTGGGAACCCCGGGATGATGAGGGAAATGTCAGGACTCTACACAGGAGTAAGAGAAATAAACAACCTGCGTGTAGTTTTGATTCTGCAGTTTATATAGATGCTATAGGAGTCCCAAGGGGGGTCCCAGATGAATTTAAAGCCAGAGATCAAGTACTTGCAGGGTGGGAATCAATTTTTCTCTGGCCCACCATAAATAAGAATGTAGACTGGATCAATTACCTGTACTATAATCAACAAGGTTTGTAAACAAATATAGAGATGCTTTCCTCGGGATTGTTGAAGAGTTAGGCCCAAAACCAAATGACCCTTCAGAACCGATTGGCAGTTGACATGATACTAGCAGAAAAAGGAGGTGTCTGTGCCATGATAGGAGAAGAATGCTGTACATATATCCCTGATAACACCGGTGTTATTGGAAAAGTCACAGTGGCAATCTCCCAAATTTTCGACCTATCAGTGGAACTCAAGAAACACTCTGGGATAACCAACTCTTGGGGTGACGGGTTCACATAATGGACCCATGGATGGAGAGAAATATTGACACAAATAGAGATTGCTATAGGATGTGTTTTTCTGGTACTGATGATATTCTCAATTTGCGTTATCCCCTGCATCAGAAGAATGATGACTAAAATATAGAGGCAGGAACAATGGGAATATTCGTAAACCACACAGAAATGGATCCACTGATGGCAGGATCCGAAATCGATATGAAAACAATAAAGGTGTATGATGCGTAGCAATCCCCACCCCGGAATATACAGGGTTAATGTAGGGATAGTAAGGATCTGACTTTCCTATGTGAAAGGCCTTTAAGTGGGATCCTATCCACAAGGGATAGGTTATCACTAGAGATGGGCGAATCGATTCTAACGAAGTGGAATTCGTTTAGAATTTCAGGAAAACTTCGGTTCTGAACAAAGTCGAAATTTGGGGGACTTCGGGTGAACGAAGTGTGCTTTTGATTGATAAAATGGCTGCGAGCACATGGCGCTACATGGGGCAAAGCACTCTGGGAGGAAGAAGGGCATAGCCTGCATGACATGTGCAGAGATGAAGCCAATCAGAGACCGGAGGGATTCTGTGATGTCACCGCACAATATAAGTCCGGCGCGACGCCGAGAGCTAAACACTCCTCTCACTATACTGATCAGGGAAAGGGTTTGCTGCCTCGGCTGATAGCTCTTACTGAAGAATTGTTTTTTATACAGCGATTTTTGTGGGGTGTCTCAGCTTGTCTCAGAACTGTTCTCTTAATGTTCTATTTCTGATTTTTTGGGGTTTTTGGATCTGAAATCCAGTGTGCGTCCACTGCAGCTGCATATACATACAAAAACCAAGTGGGATCTAAGCCAGTTCCTGTTGTATTCATTTAAAGAAACAGCGTTTTTACAATACAAATACCACTTCATTTTTGGCTGCTCAATTCTATTGCACAATTTACATCCAGAGGTTAATTAAGCGTTGTTTTGCGGGTGTGCTGACCCCAAGAAACCCTCATTTTCAACGCAAATAATACATTTTTCCTGTAGCATAATTTTCACAAGCGAAGTTAATTACAATTTTATCTCTTGTTGTGTGGCGTAGAAAACACGCAATTGTAAAAACCTACAAGCTACTAGTTTGTGGTTGCTCAATTCTTTTGCGCAATTTTACATCCGGGGGTTAAATTAAGCGTTGTTTTGCGGGTTTGTGCTGTCCCCAAGAAACCGTCATTTTCAACGCCAAAATATATTTTTCCTGTAGCATAATTCACAAGCGAAGTTTAATTACAATTTTATCTCTTGTTGTGTGGCGTAGAAAACATGAAAATTGTAACACGCTACAAAGCTACTAGTTTGGGGTTGCCAATTCTTTTGCGCAATTTACATCCGGGGGTTAATTAAGCGTTGTTTTGCTGGTGTGCCTTTTCCCCAAAGAAACCGTCATTTTCAACGCCAAAATATATACATTTTTCCTGTAGCATAATTCACAAGCGAAGGTTAATTACAATTTTATCTCTTGTTGTGTGGCGTAGAAAACACGCAATTGTAACATGCTACAAAGCTACTAGTTTGTGGTTGCTCAATTCTTTTGCGCAATTTACATCCAGGGGTTAATTAAGTGTTGTTTTGCTGGTGTGCTGACCCCAAGGAACCGTCATTTTCAACGCCAAAATATATACATTTTTCCTGTAGCATAATTCACAATCGAAGGTTAATTACAATTTTATCTTTTGTTGTGTGGCGTAGAAAACACGCAATTTTAACACGCTACAAAGCTACTAGTTTGTGGTGGCCCAATTGTTTGGCTCAATTTACATCCAGGGGTTAATTAAGCGTTGTTCTGCAGTTGTACTCAGTAAAAGAAACTTTGTTTTTCACCGCTACAGAAAAAATTCTGGTAGCTAATTCATATCCGAGGTTAATTAAGCCTGTTGTGCTTTTATATTCAGGAAAATAAAACAGAGTTTTTAAACGGCACATACAAGTTAATTTTTCCTGCCCATTTGTGGAGCGCAATTTATATCCAAGGGTTACCCAAGCTTCTTAGTGGTTCATTTGGCGTCAAAAACGGGGTTTGTGATTTATCATATACAGATATCTTCATCAAACAGTGTCTGTACATTTTAGAACAAACAGAAATGTCAGACAGAGAGGTGGCAGGCTCTTCACCTGCGAGTGGCAGAGGCACAAACATTCCTGGAGCAGGTCGCAGCACGCAAGGGGACGTCGCAGCAGGGTCACTGGGTGAGGCCACAACTGCCCGCTGTCATCTAGCGGCCGTGTACTGACAGCAACCCAATGATTCTTGATTGGTTGACAAAGTCATCCACTTCCTCCCAGATGACATCTGACAACCCCAGCCAAGAGTCGGTGGGAACGTCAGACACAACCCTTAGTTGGCATTGGCCGGGACCGGGTCAGCGGCCCTCATCTGACCTCAACCCGCCTCTGTCCCAACCGGTTCCGTCAGCCAACATCTACTATTGGTCTGGGCTCAGCGCCACAAAATAGCGGGATGAATATTTTGAGGAGGGCAGTCAGCAGCTACTTGGCAGCGAAGAAATGGGGCCAATATCCCCTGCTTCTTGCAGTGGGCGGCAAGTATAGATGTTGAGAGTGGCATGGGGGGTCATGTTGTGAGGGGTCACCCTCTGCATACCAAGCCCGGGTTTGATAAAGGACAAGCATTGACGATGAAACACAAATAGATGATGATTTTAGCCGACCGCACTTGGAGCCGGGTGAGGCAAGGGCTTCATCATCGTCAGGAGAAGAGGGCGTCAGCTTGCCGCGTTCAGGCAGCGGCGCAGCCACAAGTGGGTCGTGTGGCCGTGAGTCAGCAGGATAGCAGCAGTGTGAGGGGCGGGGAGCCAAGCGGCCACGGGGTAAAAAAACCCGCTTCGCCGGTCCCAAGAAAGTAGCGGCACAGGGGCTCAGTGAGGCAGCGGCGGCAGTAGTCACTCAGTACGGAGCGTTGGCGGTAAAATCCGATACTCGGCGGTGTGGCAGTTCTTTGCTAAGACACCGGAGGAGCCGAATATGGGTCTATGTAGAATCTGTAAACAGAAAATGAAGCGTGGCCAGGGAGCTAAAGTGGCACCACGCCCTGCTCAACACATGCAGCGTCACCATCCGGAGAGTCTCAAGCCGTAATTTCTTTTCCAAAAAGGCAGTACCAGCACTTCATAAATATGTAGAACAGAAGGTGGGCCAGCCCTTAAGATTATCGGTTTGTTCCAAGGTGCACGGCAGCGCGGACGTCTGGAGCTGTAACTATGGACAGGGCCAGTACATGTCCTTTACGGCCCACTTGGTGAATGTGCTTCCGGCCCAGGCACACCAACAACTTGGGCAGGAGACGCCGCTTTCCTTTTCCCTTTACGTTGTCAAACTGCTGCTCCTGCGCCAATGTCCGCCTCCTCCTCCTCCACCACCACCACCATCTCAGCCTCCACAAGTACTGCTCCATCATACCACATGTGTGTGGCTTTCTCCGCGCCAACTGCAAATCGGAACCATGGTGACGGACAATGGGAGGAACATGGTGTCCGCGCTGCACCGAGGAGGGATGGTCCATGTGCCCTGCATGGCGCACGGGGTTCAATCTGGTTGTGAAAAAGGGTTTCCTGAAGTCTTTCCCCCGATCTTCAGAACTTCTGAAAATGGCCAGAAACTGTGCATGCAAATTATCCATTCATACAAAGCCAGGAACACCTTCCTCGAGTTGCAGCGGCAGAACGGCCTCCCCCAACACACTCTGATATGCGATGTTTCCACCGTTGGAATTCCAGCCTGCACATGTTGGACCCCACTGTATGAAAAGAGAAAGGCCATTAACGATTTTTTGATGATCCAGGCAGACAGAAGAACTCCCCTGTGTAACTTTGATGTCAGCCAGGGGGCAGTTCATGCGTGACACCTGCTGTTTGTTGAGGCCATTCGAGGAGGCGACGTTATTTATCAGTCGCCAGGACTACGGGATGAATAACGTCATTCCATGACGTTCATGTCCTGGAACAGATGCTGAAAAATCTGTCTGGGCAGGGGACTGGAGACGTGGCGACTACATCTCGGGCCACATGAGTCCGGGGGACTGAAATGGAGGAGGATAAGGAGGACATTGGAGCAGAAGCATTGTCTGGTGAAATGAATGGATTTTCTACCCAGGGGACAAGAGAGGAGGAGCAGGAGCAGCTGGAGGAGGTGGATGGAGATGAGGAAGACGAGGCAGATGACCCCCAAGCACCGTGGCAGTATACAGTGAAAAGGAGGCAGGAGCCCCTCGGGGTCACTTGTGCAGATGGCCCGCAGCATGCTTATTTTTCCTTTGGCTAGTGACAGCCAAAAGTCGCATCCGGGAGAAAGGGGTGATTTCTGACTCCCACCCTATTGGACCCTCGCTACCCGGTTTCCCAAAATGGGAGCCTTTTTCCAGCTAATGAAGGGAGGACAAACTCAAATACTATAGGGAAATCCTCTGTAATCAGTTGGCCGCTGCCTATGTGCGGCAAACGTCCCTCCTCTGACAGGTCTGACCGGGGGGTTCCTCAGCGCTCAAAGTACTACTGCCGCGGCTGCTGGGGGAGGGAGGGGCTAGGAGCAGTACCAGCTCCATCAGCAGTAACCTCAATCTGGAGTCACTGATGAGCAGGTTCCTTCACCCGCCTAGTGAGGAGGGCATCCGCCAGCAGCAGCAGCAGCAGGGCCTGGAGCAGTCCCTGAACCAACAGGTGGTGGCCTACTTGGACAGCACTCTGCCACCCCGTTAAAAGATCCACCGGGCTACTGGGCAGCCAAACTGGATGTGGGCCGCAACTTGCCGAATTTGCAGTGGAGAAGCTGTCCTGCCCGGCCAAGTAAGTGTAGCATCATAGCGGTGTTCAGTGCGGCGGGGGCCATCGTTTCCCCAAGGAGAACCCCTTGTCCATGGGAAAAAGTGGAACGACTGACCTTTGTCAATATGAAAACAGGCGGGATCGGCCCCGGATTTCCACACACCAATCCTTAGGCGTCAGACTACATCAGCCATGACGCCTCACTCAAACCGTGAGAAATGATCTGGGTTCAAACTACCTGCCTCACCACTATTCTGATGCCGCCACCCGCCTGATGCCACACATCTGCTGACAATTTCTCCATTCTTTTGGGCCAAACCCAAACCCTCTTTACCAGGCACTGGTATTGCCACCCACCTCCACACTGTGTCATTGTCCCACTCTGTGGCCTACTCCTGTTTTTTGCCACCTCCAGAATGTCATTGTGCCACTGCCTGACCTCATGCTGCTGCTGTGGCTGCTTCCGTGACCCCCACACTGTGTCATTGTCCCACTGCCTGACCTCATGCTGCTGCTTCGGCTGCTGGCGTGACCTACACACTGTGTCATTGTGCCAATGACTGACCTCATGCTGCTGCTGTGGCTGCTGCCGTGACCTCCACACAGTGTCATTGTCCCACTGTCTGACCTCATGCTGCTGCTGTGGCTGCTGCCGTGACTTACACACTGTGTCATTGTCCCACTCTGTGGCCTACTCCTGTTTTTGCCACCTCCAGAATGTCATTTTGCCACTGTCTGACCTCATGCTGCTGCTGTGGCAGCTGCCGTGACCTCCACACTGTGTCTTTTTGCCACTGTCTGACCTCATGCTGCTGCTGTGGCTGCTGCTATGACCTCTACACTGTGTCATTGTGCCACTGTCTGACCTCATGCGCTGCGTGCTGCTGCCGTTTACCTACACACTTTTCATTGTGCCAATGGTCTGACCTCATGCTGCTGCTGTGGCTGCTGCCGGGGACCTCCACACTGTGTTTGCCACTGTTGACCTCATGCGTGCTTTTGCGCCTACTTTACCCCCACACTGTGTCATTCCCCTCTGTGGCCTACTCTGTTTTGCCACTCCAGAATGTGATTGTCCACTGTCTGACCTCATGGGTGCTGCTTGTGGCTGCTGCGTGACCTAAAACACTGTGTCATTGTCCCACTCTGTGGCCTACTCCTGTTTTTGCCACCTCCAGAATGTCATTGTGCCACTGCCACCTCATGCTGCTGCTGCCGTGACCTACACACTGTGTCACTGTGCCATTGTCTGACCTCATGCTGCTGCTGTGGCTGCTGCCGTGACCTCCACACTGTGTCATTGTGCCACTGTCTGACCTCATGCGCTGCTGCCGTGACCTCCACACTGTGTCATTGTGCCACTCTGTGACCTATTCCTGTTTTTGCCACCTCCAGAATGTCATTGTGCCACTCTCTAACCTCATGCTGTGGCTAGCGCCGTCACCTCCACACTCCCGTCACTAATGTTGCCACCTGAGCTCTCGCTTGTTTTTTTCCAGCTTTCTCTGGCATGACTTTATCAGGCAACATTCCCCGCTTCAGTTTTTTGGTCAGTTTTGCCCTCTTAAGTGCCCAGGGAATTTTATAGTGAAGCGATTCTAAGAGTGGCGGCAGTCATGTGCGTGTCATACTAAAACACAACATTGTATGAAGACCAAACCCAAGCTCCCTCTGCATATTTAAGCATGCACAATGTTCTACAGCACCCTGCAGGCTCTGTGCAGCCTGGAAAATAGCTGTTTTTTAACGTGATTCGTGCCGAAATAATTCGGAATGAAGTTATTTTTTGCTGAGAAATTCGGCGAAGTGAACGAAACGAATTTCGGGAAATTCGCCCATCTCTAGTTGTCACCCAAGAGTGTGAAGAGGAGCGAAGCACATTGGAACAGATCATCAGGTTTACACGAGATTAGGAAAAATTAGTATTTAGGGGGGATTGTCAAGTCTTATATATATATATATATATATATATATATATATAAAAATATATTTTTAAAATTTTATACTTTTAAAAATTTTTATAATGTTTAAAATTAATTTTTTAATTTACAATATAATATAATAAAATAATTTTATAAAAATACTAATACTGCTGGAAATCAGATGACTTACTGGAAAACCACCCGAGATGACGTCAATACTGCGGCAAACCTAAACCAATCAGAAGTAGACAGCAGAGGATGTCTGATTTGTTGCAATGATAACCATGCCCCTTTCCTTTCCTGTTTAAATACTTGTACACTGAATAAACACCAGGGAGGCTGATTGGAGAAGTGTGAGAGCATGAGCTGGGTTTGAAATGGAACTTTGTATCTGTGTCATTCTTGGCGCTGTGCACACATGCCACCTAATTGGGAGTGACTGAATGACCCGGGAATTGTTGTTTCACGACCCCAACACAGGAACTGATGAACAGGGGGAAATTGATGAACAGGAATATATATATTAACAGGGGGAAATTTATGAAAAGGGGGAAATTGATGAACAGAGAAAGGTCATTACTGAGTTTTGATGATCCAAGCGGACAGGAGTACACCCCTGTGTAGTTAATGTCGGCCAGTGGCAGCTCATGCGTGACACCTGCCGTTTGCTCAGGCCCTTTCATGCAGACATGCGTTATTTGTCAGTCACCAGGACTACGGGATGAATAACGTCATTCCACTGCTTCATGTTGTTACGGACAGCGGTAGTGGATCCACTAGACCACCGCAAGAGATGGCAATAGCCATGCCAGGGAGCGGGGTCTAAGTAGGTCCCGGTTTTCACCAGAGCCTGCGGCAAAGCGGGATGGACTTGCTGCAGTGGGAGTCTACCAGGTCGCTACCCGTGACATGACTTGCTTGCGGTGGCAGCCAAGGTGTAGCGAGGTACAAAATCGTATGGCAAACTCGTAATCGGGGACAAGTGTAAGGTCAGGACAGCCGGCAAGGATCATGGTCAAGGGACGGGGGCAAGAGGTACGTACACGTATAAGGGCAGATGAAAAAAAATTATTATTATTTTTAAATTTTTTTATTAATATTTTGGAGTGTTTGTGAGGGGCCTTT
>JAODAL010026650.1:0-56354 GCA_025379985.1 Phyllomedusa bahiana | reverse complement strand
GGTAATGTAGTCCCAGCAATACAAAAAACTCCCCGGTTTCCTTGGTTGGTTTTGTTAAATTTAACTGTTTGTGTGTTTTTGGAGTTTTAAAAAAGGTAAAAAAAACTTGGGGAGAAGGGAGCTATGGCCCCCTGCCCCCCCAATTAGTTTGTAGACTGAAAGCGCGGTGCCCAGAATTGGGGTAATAAATGGGTGTGCTTGGGGGGAGGGGGGTGTTTTGATCTGGCAAGTGGATGTTGATGTTTTGTGGCGGGCCACTGCAGTGCTATGCCCGGGGGCCCATGTTCTGTTAAGAGGCTCTGAACCAGTAGAAAAAAAAATTAGAGATTTGAATAGCATGTCAATAAATAAAAAATAGGGTAGTGATCTTGATGTTGAAAAAAGGCCCTGTGGTGTCGGCTTTTTTTATGTCAAATCCATTTGGTGCATTACTAAAAGTTCCTGGACAAACCGGATGTGAGAGGTTTAAACCTTGCCAATTTTCTGTGACATTCACCCTTTCATATTTCAGGCAATTTTTGCCGGAAAAGACACTAAAAAGGGCCTCGTGCTTAAGTTCTAATGTCGCCTTGTGTTGGCCCTGCACCAAGGCACTCTTTAGTCTTAATCAACTTCCACTTCGGTCTTAAAGGGGTTGTCTCACTCATTGATTCATCTCTCTCAGCCCTGTTTTTTGGGTTTCTTTTTAAATTGGGGGGTGTTTATGGCTTTCAGGTGAGTAGAACCCGGTCTGTGCTAAAACGCCCCAGAAGGAAAACCTACCCGGAGGACCCCAACAGATTGTGGCTATAGAAATCAGTGTGGCAGCCTTCAGGAGATTTTAAAAAACAGGCTGTAGCTATAACGACCGTAATGGCCCTTCGGAGGATCAAACAGACTGTGCTATAGCAATCAGGCTGGCAGCCTATCAGGGAGAATAAAAAGGTCTGTGTTAGCAACCAGTGCTGGAGCTTCAGGAGAGATAGAACAGGTTTAGTATAGAAACCATTGCGGGCGCCTTCAGGAGAGATAGAAAGGTCTGTGCTACAGCAACCAGTGCTGGCAGTTCAGGAGAGATTAAAACAGGTCTGTAGTATAGCAACTAGCATGGCAGCCTATCGGGGGAAGATAAAACGGTCTGTAGCTAAAGAAATAGCACTGGCAGCCTTTAGGAGATTTTAGAACAGGGGGATATAGAAACCCGTGCGGGGCCCCCTTCAGGAGAGATAGAAAGGTCTTAGTATAGTGACAGTGCTGGCAGCCTATCGGAGGTAAGAACAGGTCTGTAGATAGTGACGTGTGGCAGCCTTCAGGAGAGATAGAACAGGTCTGTAGCTATGGCCTGAGGAGCTGATGCACCCCATACAAGAGGGAATATCTCAAAAAAGGGTTAGGACATGGTATGCGCAAGTGACTTGTTTCTGCAGATCTTTAACAAAAAAAAGGCAACCTTGTAGTGAGAAAACCCCCTTTTAAAATTTTTCACAGTCTCTATGCTGTTGCAGGGCTACTAAACCATGGTCCATTACCATCTTGTTTCTGACTCTGTTTACTCTATTTAAGGTATTTATCTGGTTACAGTGAAAAAAACATTACTCGGATGTATACCGCAGCAGAACCACAGAGACTAATCAAGCAATAGTCTTATTTGGACTATGTTTGCTCCATTTGCTGAAATTATACAAAAGCAATGGTCTATAGTGATGGATACCACAAACCAAGTCTAAAAATTGGATTTGAATGGCCCCTTAGGATATGTTCACACAGCTAATTTGGACTCTGATTTTGCAGCGTCCAAATCAACCCTTAAAAATCTCGAAAAACATCCCAAAAAGAGCGTTTTCAGAAGAGGGGGTTTGATGGGTTTTTTTTTTCTGCGCGGTTTTCAACATGGTTTTTATTCAGACCATTTTTTGGCTGTGGATCCACATACAAAAATTCATCAAAACTCATACCTCGCAACTGTTAGAGATTGCAAAGAGGGAAACATCAGGGACGCCTCTAACACGCCCACAAATGCCCCCTTTTTTGGTAGCCAAAAAAGGGACACATTTTCAGGATTGTATTGTATCCAATGATGAAATATTAAGTAAGTTGGTATCTAATATACAATAAGGAATCAGATACTTTTTAAAGCAAGAAAGTCAGTTTATTGATGCAAATCTATTTTCCAAATGAAAAAAGAGGGACTTTATAAGCTAAGGGGCAAGGGTTAAAAATAGAGACTGTCCCTCCAAAAAAAGGGGGCCTTGGGAAATATGCAAAACTGCATCCTAAAATGCGCCATACTTGTGGATAAGGTTGTGGACGAGGTTTTTAAGCTCTCCATTGATTCCTATGGGCATAGTGAAAAACGCCTCGAGAATTGACGTAATTTGTTTTTCAGTGGTGAAAAAAAATCGTAAAAATATGGATTGTGTGAACTAATACGTGGTTTTTAATTGGAATCAATGAAAATGAACTGGGGGCATCTTTGAGTATTTTGGATGCTGTTTTCAGTACGATCCCCAACCAAAAACGCACCAGAAACATGTCCAAATCAGGTGTGAAATGACCGAAAATTTTCAAAGGACAGAATATTTTTATTATTTTTTATTTTTTATTATTATATTTTTGAGCGCCATTGTTTCAGGGGACGGTTCATTCCGGGGGTTTTTAATAACATAGTTTTTAAAAAAATACAATGGGGATGATAAAAGATAGCAACCGTACAGTGGGAAAGAGGGTCCGCCCGTGAAGGCTTACAATTTTCAATAAAGGGGGGGAGAGACAGAAGGTGGGGGCAGAATATTGGGAGGGATAGGGACAACGGGTTTTTGTAGGTTATAGGCTCTGAAGAGTGGGTTTTCAGGTTGTTTTGAAGTGGTGAGAGTGGGGAGAGTCGAGGTGTTGGGGGAGTGAGTTCCAGAGTGTGGGGGGGGAAACATGGGGAAAAATCTTGGCGGTTGTGGAGGAGCTGTAAGGGGAGAAGGGGGGAAAAGGTCCTGGGGGGGCGGAGATTGTGAGAGGGAAGGTATCTGGAGATTATGGCAGAGATGTATGGAGGGGAGAGGTTATGGAGAGCCCTGTAGGTCATGGTTAGTAACTTGAACTGGATTCGCTGGGCAATGGGCGGTCAGTGAAGGGATCAGCAGAGGGGAGAGGCAGAGGAGTAGCGAGGAGAGAGGTGGATAAGACGAGCACCAGAGTTGAGGATGATTAGAAGGGGAGCAAGAGTACTAGACGGGAGGTCGCAGAGAACGGATGTCAAGATGCAGATGTCAAGATCTTGACCCGGAAGTACTATTGCCTCAGATGTCTCTCCGGCTGCTTTTCCACTTCAGCTGCCTACACTCTCACCAACTAATATCATGTAGATCATTCTCTCCCTGGATAAAGTAGTAGCCCCGAAGTTAGTCTCTGACACTTGATGGCAAGGGATGTTTGGAGCATGTGTCGAATGTGTTAGTGATGTGTACAGTGTGTTATGGATTCGTGCCACAAATGTTCAGTGTAATATTTAGAGATGGGAGAATTTCTAAAAAAATTCGATTCGGTCACTTCGCCGAATTTTCCGACAAAATTCGTTTCGTTCCGAATTACCTTTGGCACGAATCGCGTTAAAAAGCGGCTATTTCCAGGGTGCACGAGCCCGCAGGGTGCTGTAGAACATTGTGCCATGCTTAAATATGCAGAGGGGCTTGGTTTGGTTTTTCATACAAAGTTGTGTTTTAGTATGACACGCACATGACTGCCGCCGCTCTTAGATCGCTTACTATAAAATTCCCTGGGGCATTAAGAGGGCAAAACTGACCAAAAAAACTGAAGCGGGAATGTGCCTGATAAAAATCATGCCAGCGACAGCTGGAAAAAAACAAGCTGAGGGCTCAGGTGGCAACATTAGTGACAGAGTGTGGAGGTGACGGCAGCAGTCACAGCAGCATGAGGTCAGACAGTGGCACAATGACATTCTGGAGGTGGCAAAAACAGGAGGAAGCCACAGAGTGGCACAATGACTGAGAGTGGAGGTGACGGCGGCAGTCACAGCAGCATGAGGTCAGACAGTGGCACAATGACATTCTGGGGGTGGCAAAAACAGGAGTAGGCCACAGACTGGCACAAAAGGGCTGAGAGTGGAGGGTCATGGCGGCGCAGTATGAGGTCAGGCAGTGGGCACAATGACATTCTGGAGGCGGCCCAAAACAGTATTAGGCCACAGGGGGCCAATGACCAGTGTGGAGGTCACGACAGCGCAGCATGAGATCGGGGCAGTGGCAAAATGCATTTGGAGGTGGGAAAACAGTTTAGGCACAGAGTGGCACAATAAACCAGTGTGGAGGTCACGGCGGGCGTATGAGTCGGAGGGGGCACAATGACATTTTGGAGGTAGCAAAACAGGAGGAACCCACAGAGGACAAATGATGAGAGCGGGGGTCACGGTTTGGGGCAGATGAGGTGGGGAGTGGCACAATAAAAGTGGGGGAGGCATGGCAGACCCCACAGCAGCGCTGAGGTAGGAGGGGCAAAGACATTGGGAGGTGGAAAAAAAAGGGGGAAAACCCACAGAGTGAACAATGAGAAGCGGGGTCAGGCGGGCCAGCTGAGGTCAGGCAGTTGCACAATGACACAGTGTGGGGGGCCCGGGGGGAGTAAAGCGCCATGGGTCAGAGAGTGGCCAAAGCTTTCTGGAGGTGGCAAAAAGGGGGAAAGCCACAGAGTGGCACAATGACGGGAAGCGGGGGTAGGCCAGCAGCATGAGGTCAGTCAGTGGCACAATGACATTCGGGAGGGGGGAAAACAGTATTGGCCCCAACAGGCGGCAAAATCACACAGGTGGAGGTCACGACGCAGCGCTGGATCGGGAGTGGCCAATGAGGGCCCCCCGCCGACTAAAAACCCGCTCTGTGCACACTCGGCCGGGAGGAAAAAGTTTCCACTGCAAACTCGGAAAGTTGCGGGCCAAATCCATTTTGGGGCTGCCCAGTAGTCAGGGATTTCTAATGAGGGGGCAGGTGCGCCCAAGTGGGCCAAAAAACCTGTTGGTGGGACTGTCCAGGTCCTGTGCTGCTGCTGCTGCTGCTCTGCTGGCGATTTCCCCTCTCACTAGGGGTGAAGGAAACTGCTAATCAGTAAAACCCCGATTAGGTTATGCTGATGGAGTGGTACGCTCCTACCCCAAAACTTCACCCGCACCCGCGGAAAGGGGGTAGTACGTGAGCGTGGGGAAACCCCACCGGTCAGCCTGTCAAGGAGGGCGATCCCGCCAAGGCAACGGCCAATGATTAGGGGTTTTCCCCTATAGTATTTGAGTTTGCTTACCTCTCAATAGTGGGAAAAGGCTCCCTTTTGGACCGGTAGCGAGGGCCCAAATGGGGGGAGAGCAGAAGTCACCCCTCTCCCGGATCTGATATTCGGCTGCACTAGCCAGGCAAATAAGCATGCTGGGGGTTTGCACAAGTGCTGAAGGGCCCCCTGCCTCCTTTTCCACTGTATACTGCCACGGTGTTTGGGGGTCATCTCCCTCATTTCCCTCACCCCATCCCCCCCTCCAGCTGCCCCTGCCCCTCTCTCTTGTCACTGGGTAAAAAAAATACTATTTCCCCCGACAATGCTTTGCTCCAAGCCCTCCTCCTCCCCTCCTTTTCAGTCCCAGGGATCATGTGGCACGGATGTAGTCGCCACTTCCCCCAGTCCCCTGCCCAGACGATTTTTCAGCATTGTTCCAGGCAGAAGCAGTGGAAGACGTTATTCATCCGTAGTCCTGGCGACTGAAAATACGTCCCCTCCGAATGGCCTAAAAAAACGGCGGTGCCCGCATGGCTCCATGGCTGAATCAAAGTTACACAGGGGAGTATTTCGTCTGCCGGGATCATAAAAAAAATCTTTAATGGCCTTTTCTGTTCTTACAGTCGGCCCAAATGTGGGCGGGAAATTTCCCGCGGGTGGGAAACATCGCAAATCAGAGGTGTTGGGGGGGGCCCGTTTGCGCTGCAATTCGAGGGGGTGTTCCTGGTTTGTAAAATGGAAAAAGGCATGCACTTTTTCTGGCCATTTTCGAAGTTCTGAAAGTCAGGGGAAAAGACTTCAGGAACCTTTCAAAAAGATTGAACCGTGGCCATGCAGGGTGAGGACCATCCCTCCTGGGGTTGCGCGGGGACCCCATGTTCCTCCCTTTGTCCGTCCCGGGTTCCGATTTGCTTTGGGTGCGGGGGGAACCCCACAATCGATTTCTTGCTGCAGCTGGAGCATTTCTCCCCTGTGTGCTTCGTTCGCCGAGGCAAGCCAGGTGTAGAACCCCGTGCCCTACAATGTGGTATGATGGAGCGGGTTTTTGGGGTGGTTTGGGGGGGTGGTGGAGGAGGGGGCATTGGGCAGGGCGCTTTTTGACAAGTGGAGGGGAAAGCGGCGTTCCGTCCCAAATTGTTGGTGTGCCTGGGCCCCAAGCACATTCACCCGGGGCCGTTTAAAGTTTCATTCTGGCCCCCGACGTAGTTACAGATCAGGTCCGCGCTGCCGTCACCTTGGAACAAAAAGTAAGCTCAAGGAAGACCCACCTTTGTTCTACTTTTTATGAAGTGCTGGTACTGCCCTTTTTTGGAAAAAAAATTAGGTTGGAACTTCCATCTCGGCTCGGACAAGCCATTAGTTTCTGAAAGGGGCAGAGTCCCCCTTTGGAAAAAGGGGGGGCTGCCAGTACCAACAAAATTGGACAGGGCCGGTCGGGTGCTGCACTTAGGGGTGGTTGGACCATTGTTGTCTCTTTTTCAATCGCTTGTGAAACGACTTGGCCATGAGTGGAGGGAGGAGCTCTGGACCGGGGGATGATGTCAAAAAAAAACGCTCCTTTGCAGAGGTGGTGGAGCCTTGACTGGTACAATGGATGCGTGCCATGGGCGTGCTGCTGTCGGCAGCGGGTGGACCCCACTTTTGAGCACGTTTCTCCCAAGGGGCCCCGGATGTGCGTGATGTGTTTCGCAGGGCCCTGGTGCCAAAGTTGCTCCTGGGCCCGCTTCATTTCTGCTTTCAGGGTTTAAATATCCTATTGGCTCCCCCGGTGTCTTAGCAAAGCTGCCACACGCCGGATTTTTTGGATTTTACAGCCCCAAAGCTCCCACTGAGTGATACTGCCCTGCTGCCTCGTGAGCCCCTGTGCCGCCTTTCTTTGGGCCTGCGAAACGGGTTTTTTACCCCGTGGCCCCTTGGCTCCAGACCCCACACTGCTGTATCCTGCTGATCCGGCCCCCGACCCACTTGCTGGCTGCGCGTGCCCGCGGAAGTGACGCCCTCTTCTCCCGACGATGTGAAGCCCTTTCCTCACCCGGCTCCCAAATGGGTCGGTACATCATCATTATTTTTGTTTCATGTCTGCTGTCCCCTCACCGGTCTTGGTTGCCAAGGTGACCCCTTTACAACAGACCTCCCATGCCCCTTCCCCAAACTATACTTTGCCCCCCTTCTGCAAGACGCGGGGGATATTGACCCCCCTTTTTTCGTGCCAAGTAGTGTGATGCCCTCCCCAAATTTTTAAACCCCGCTATATAGTGGCGCTGGCCCCGCCACATAGTAGATCTCTGGGTGAGGGAACGGATGGGGAAAAGGCGGGTTGAGGCAGGTGAGGCCCCCTGACCCGCTCCCGGGGGCCCTGCCTATAGGGTTGTGTCTGGTTCCCCCCGACTCTTGGCTGGGGTTGTCGATGTCATTGGAGGAAGAGGATGACCTAGTCAACCAATCAAGAACCTTGGGTTTCTGAAAAAAACACGGCCCCTAGATGACAGCGGCGTTTTGGCCCCCACGAGTGCCCCTGCTGCGACGTCCTTGCTGTGCTGCAACCTGTGCCTGTTCCCGGAATGTTTGGCCTCTGCCAAATCGCAGGTGAAGAGCCTGCCACCTCTCTGTCTGACTACGTTTGTTCTAAAATGTACAGACTTGTTTGATGAAGATATCTGTATTGATAAATATACACCCTGTTTTTGACTCTAAAAGAACCCGTAACAAACTTGGGTAACCCTTGGGTATAAATTTGGGTCCAAAAATTTGGGAGGAAAAATTTTTGTTGTGTGTTTTAAAAAACCCGTGTGTTTTATAAAAGTAAAAGCACAACAGGCTTAATTAAACCCTTGGACATGAATTAGGTACAGGAAAATTTTTTTTATTTTGTCGTTTAAAAAAAAGTTTTTTTTGTCGACACCAGCAAAAAACCCTTTAAATTTAACCCTTGGATGTAAATTGCGGGCCCAAAGGAAAAGAACCGCACAAACTAGTAGCTTTGAGCGTGTTACAATTTGGGGTTTTTTTACCCCACAACAAGAGATACAGTTGTAATTAACCCTTTTTTGTGAATTAGGCTACAGGAAAAAATTTTTAAAATTTTGGCGTTATATATCATGGGGCCCGCAATAGCAAAACAACGCTTAATTAACCCCTGGATGTAAATTGCGCAATAGAATTGAGCAGCCAAAAATGAAGTGGTATTTGTATTGTAAAAACGCTGTTTCTTTAAATGAATACAACAGGAACAGGCTTAGATCACCCTTGGATATTGAATGTATATGCAGCTGCAGTGGACGCACACTGGATTTCAGATCCAATACCCCAAAAAATTAGAAATAGAACATTAAGAGAACAGTCTCTGAGACAAGCTGAGACACCCCCACAGAAATCGCTATATAAAAATCCGTTCTTCAGTAACAATCAGCCGCGGCAGCACCTTCCCCTGATCAGTACAGTGAGAGGAGTGTGAGCTCCCAGCGGCGCGCCCGGACTTATATAGTGCGGTGACGTCACAGAATCCCGCCGGTCTCTGATTGGCTTCATCTCTGCACATGCCCATGCAGGCTATGCCCTTCTTCCTCCCAGAGTGCTCTGCCCCATGTAGCCCCATGTGCTCGCAGCCATTTTTCAATCAAAAGCACACTTCGTTCACCCAAAGTACCCCAAACTTCGACTTCGTTCCGAACCGAAGTTTTCCTGAAATTCTAAACGAATTCCACTTCGTTAGAATCGATTCGCCCATCTCTAGTAATATTATTCAAAAGAGGTAGGTACATATTGTCAGATCAAGATGAATCCATGTTAGGATGGATGGACTCCTAACATGGATTCGTCTTCACTTGAAAATATTGACTTGCCTCTATTGAGGATACGACCACAGGTTTAAGACTTTTGTACAAAGTTTTATATCGTTGTAACACAAAGTTATTACAAAGCATTTGAATAAATGTTACAAAGAATCCAACTAGAATATCTATACTTCATTTGGCGCACATGCACTTGTAGCAGCAATGTAATAATATGGAGGGATGTCTTGCGCCTGTGGTCGATCATTATGTGGCCATTTGTTCTATTTTGCAAAGACGAGTTTAGTGTGTCAGTGATGTGTGTGGCAGGTGCGGCATATGTCCAGTGTGCTAGTGACTTGCATAGCATGTATCCAGCGTGCAAGAGTCAGGTGTGGCATGTAATCAGTGACCAGTGGTGAAAGAACCTCCATAGCAGCCATAGAGGCTACTACGGGTCTTACTGCCTGTGGCCCTATCTACTTAGGGCCATGCCTACCTACCTGCGGCCCTGCTCACCTACCTACCTGAAACTTCTAACTACCTATCTGTCTGACTACCTACCCACTTCCATTGGGCTTTGCCTATCTACATGGGGTATTGTAGTCTGCCTACCTACCTGGGCCTTTCCTGTCTACATACCTACCTATCTGGAGCCTTGACAACCTACCTGAAACCTTTTCTATGTATGTGTCTTGGGCCTTGCCTAGCTGGTGCCTTATCTACTGCTGGCCATATCTACCTACTGGGGTTTTATCATATAATGGGTGGCATATCTACCTAGATAACGAGTGGAGGGCTACCTGTCTAATATCATGGGTCTGACCAACTTATTTGGGGAGCTAACAGCTTAATTGAGAATAACTATCTAAAAGAGGTATCTACCTATCTTTAAGGTAATACTTAGTATTCATGTGGCCCTAGTCACTGTATAAAGCCAAGTGATGATTAGTGTTTTGGTATATTACAGGTTTCCCCTCTGAACTCTGTCAGACTTGTTGGACAACGTCAGATCATTGTTAGATCCATTCCTTTGATAAAATTATCAATGAGGGATGTTGTTGAAGAGTGTTTAAATGAAAGGCCACATGTATGAAAACTGTCTAGGTCTAAAATTCACTTTGTTGCCCATAGCAAACAATCAGAGTGCCCCTTTCATTTCATATAATTATCTGGAAAAATTAAAGGGGAGCTCTGATTGGTTGCTATGGGCAACAAAGTGAATTTTAGACCTAGACAGTGCCAGAAACAAGCTCAGTATATAATTACAGTACCAGAAACAAGCTCAGTATATAAGTACAGTGCCAGAAAAAAGTTCAGTATATAAGTACAGTGCCAGAAACAAGCTCAGTATATAAGTACAGTACCAGAAACAAGCTCAGTATATAAGTACAATGCCAGAAACAAGTTCAGTATAGAAGTGCAGTGCCAGAAACAAGCTCACTATATAAGTACAATGCCAGAAACAATCTCAGTATATAAGTACAGTACCAGAAACAATCTCAGTATATAAGTACAGTGCCAGAAACAAGTTCATTATATAAGTACAGTGCCAAAAACAAGTTCAGTATGTAAGTACAGTACCAGAACCAAGCTCAGTATATAAATACAGTACCAGAACCAAGCTCAGTATATAAATACAGTACCAGAGACAAGCTCAGTATATAAGTACAGTACCAGAAACAAGCTCAGTATATAAGTGCTGAACTAGAGCTAAGCTCAATTAATTAATGCTTGTGAACTTCCAAAATAGTAGGTTTCCAGCGTGTAAACAAATTCAGCTTTGTCAGGCTTTGACAAAGAAATAAGTTGGTTTGAAAAGCATAGCCGCATGCACGCCTGGTATTTTGGAAGTTCACAATCTTTCTAAGGCTATTGATGGACAGCTTTCTCCAAGCGGAATACATCGACAGTAGAAGACAATGCCGGGAGCACTTTGAAGCAGAAGTGGTGAGCGATCCTTCAGTTTTTGCATATGTCAATTAATTAAAATGCTACCGGAAGTAAACTCATAAATATGATATAAAACAATGTGTTTCTTATATTTTGCACACCTGGACAATGCTTTTACCTCTTGTTGTTCACAGACTACAAATTTATTTTGATCATGACAGTCTATAGTTGTTTCCAAACATCTCTGCTATTTCTTGCCTATTATTCAGTCCTATAATCCCCAACCTTTAATATATATCCCTACATCCACCTAAACAGAGACGACTAGAGAAAAGGACAGATGAAGCATTCATATTAATCTGATATCTAGCAGGGGTTACCACCGTAGAAGCAGGGATGCTGCATAACAGTCCATGCTGCTCAGGATAAGAAGCTTAAAAGAAGCCTGGTGACAGCCGCCCTCCTCTTCACAGTGGGTTTGGCAGGGAGGACGGGGGCACAGGTATTATGCATTAGAAATGAGTTGGCATTTACAAAACCGAGAAGTTGTCTCAGACCCACTCTCATAAATGTGCATTGTCGAGGCTTTATCTCCTCCATGCACATGTGATGTCTTAGATCAATCACTGATGTTTAGCTTTTGCATTTATTCAGAATATTCAAAGGTTGCTCTCCTGCAGCAGGATTGACTCGGAGCTGCAGAATAGGACAGTTTGTGAGCTCATTTGGATGTCAATAGCGTCATCTCTTTGCTTTAGATCTGACTATTATGAGCCAGTTGAAGAGTATATAATTGGCCACAATCTTCACTTGGTGCCTGAATCCTGGATGTGGCAACTTGGAATCAATGTGTCAAGAAAATGTCAACCCTGCATACAATGTTTACAGTTTAAAATAGAAACCCTGCTTCCTGCAGCTATTAGAGAGGGGTGCGAAGCCTTCTGAGAAGCTACTTCTCAATGAAGTTCACTTTGGACAGGTAGAGATAAGGCGCAGGTATTCTGGGAGGACGCCTCGGACTGATTTATTGGAATATCAATAAATATTTTATACTCAGATTAGCCACAAGTCCCCAGATTTAATTGCCATATTCTCCTCATCACGTCTTACAGGCAATGCTCCCTGGGAAAAATATACACTTTTGCTTTTCCCAGAAGGAAGAAAATGAACTCTCTAAAATTGACCCGTGCAGTATAAGTAACTACACTGAAAGTCAACGTATGAACTGTTAAAGAGGACCTTGTGTCCATGACCCTAAGCAACATTGATTTCTTGCTTCCACTCCACCTTACCCCCCATGGAACTCCTCCCTTATTCTGCTTGAGGCCACCCGAAATAACAACACTGACAACCGACTGGATTGAATTGGCCACAGCAGCCGTTTTATTAACAAGGTACAACATAAATAACTTTACATAGAATATATATATAAAATATCCATACCGTATATATGTATATACATATATCTGTAACCAGATATCTCCATAAATAACTAAATAATATTAACCTGAACATTGTAAACAAGTTCCGAAGTACAATACTCACAGCATATGGGGCTGAGGTCCTTTGAACTAAAAGACCTGACCAAATCACCCTAAGGCAATGTTCACACGGCTTATTCACGGCGTAATTACAGGGATGGATTTCGCCCGCAATTACGCCGTGTGCTCGGCAGCGGGGGCTGGACGGGCAGCCCGCTCACCCCATAGACATTCATTATCCATGGAGCGTATACCGCCGTGAATAATTGACATGTCACTTTCTTAAATACGGCGAGCGGGGAGAGGAGACGGAATCCATAGTTCTCTATGAGAACTGTGGATTACCGTAATGACTGGGACGGATTTCACCCATAATTCGCGCAGTACGGCTCGCAAATACAGACTGAAATCCGTCCCAAAATAAGCCATGCGAACATAGCCTAAGGGAAAAAACACCATTACCCACAGCTGTACTCCACTGACTCGGGGGCCCGAAAGCCATACTAGATGGCTCAACCATTTTGCTCTCCAGGGATACCAGCCTGAAAGAGCCCACCTTTGCCAGGTCGTGTCTAAGTTATCCAAACACTGAGGGAATCATACTCCGAACACCAATTTTCTAGCCCCAACTCCAAGAACTATGGCAACTATGACGACTTGATAGACAGAGGGCAAATGGAACCTGCCATACAAAAGCCACTTCAACCAAGCCTCTTCATTGGAGCCATGAACCCAAATAAAGCAGGACCATCTCCAAAAAAGAAGGACTGCTGCCACGTGCCGTGGTGTCTGCTCTCTGGGCGGAAAGGGGAGCTCCTGCCGTGCCCAGCATGCCGGGTCATGCAAAGCCTCCCCTGGGAGGTGGGGGCTGGTCTGGCACACTCCTTTTTAGTAAATACTTGTATATACTATGTATAAGTAAACTAACAACTGACCATTACCATTTTTCATGTGTAAGGGCTGTGTACCTATACAGTCTGACTTGGCAGCATTGGCTGGACAATGTAGGACTGTGCAAAGACACCTGACCACCACCAAATAGTAACAGCTATTTCTCAACTGTTGTGGGAAATGAAGACATAATCAAAGCCACAGGTGCCTTCTAAGCCCCGTTCACACGGCTTATTTCTCCGTGGATTGGCGCCGTACTCTGCGCCGGATTTGCACTGCAGTACAGCGCCAATCCGTCGGAGTAATTACGGTAATCCACTGCTCTCATAGAGAACAGTGGATTCCGTCGCTCCGCCCCTCTCGGCGAATCCGCCGGGCGGGGAGAAAGTGACCTGCACATTATTTACGGCGCGGACGCGCCGTAGATAATGCATTGTCTATGGGGCCGGCGGGCCGCGCCCCCGCCCCGCCCCCGCCCCTTATTCACGCCGGAATTGCGAGCGCAATCCGGCTCGCAAATCCGGCGTGAATAAGCTGTGTGAACGGGGCCTAATGGCCATGAGTAGGGATTTCAGCCAATGTAGAGTCACCCATCTGTAGACAGTTGTTTCTGGGTACTCACCCTGCTTGATACAGAGTAGAGTATTGTGTGGATGGTTATGAATTCCTGGGTACAAGTCCATATTGAAAAAATAGGAAAAGAGGAGGCCATAATATACAGGAAAAGATGTTCCGCCAAAGGGATGGAAAGGAAGAGATATGTTGCTACAGGAACATGGTGGAGAAGATGAGCTGCGAGTAGGAGGGGGAGGTGGAGATGAGCTGTTATATGGATGTGGTGGAGGGAATGAGCTGCTATGTGGATGTGGTGGAGTAGATGAGCTGCTATGTGGATGGGCTGAAAGGAATGAGCTGCTATGTGGATGGGGTGAAAGGAATGAGCTGCTATATGGATGTGGTGGAGTAGATGAGCTGCTATATGGATGTGGTGGAGGGAATGAGCTGCTATATGGTTGTGGTGGAGGGAATGAGCTGCTATATGGATGTGGTGGAGGGAATGAGCTGCTATATGGATGTGGTGGAGTAGATGAGCTGCTATATGGATGTGGTGGAGGGGATGAGCTGCTATGTGGATGCGGTGGAGTAGATGAGCTGCTATGTGGATGTGGTGGAGTAGATGAGCTGCTATGTGGATGTGGTGGAGGGAATGAGCTGCTATGTGGATGTGGTGGAGGGAATGAGCTGCTATATGGATGTGGTGGAGTAGATGAGCTGCTATATGGATGTGGTGGAGGGGTTGAGCTGCTATGTGGATGTGGTGGTGGGAATGAGCTGCTATGTGGATGTGGGGGAGGGGATGAGCTGCTATGTGGATGTTGTGGAGGGGATGAGCTGCTTTATGGATGTGGTGGAGGAATGAGCTGCTATATGGATGTGGTGGAGGGAATGAGCTGCTATATGGATGTGGTGGAGTAGATGAGCTGCTATATGGTTGTGGTGGAGGGAATGAGCTGCTATGTGGATGGGGTGGAGTAGATGAGCTACTACATGGTTGTGGTGGAGGGAATGAGCTGCTATATGGTTGTAGTGGAGAGAATGAGCTGCTATGTGGATGTGATGGAGGGAATGAGCTGCTATATGGTTGTGGTGGAGGGAATAAGCTGCTATGTGGTTGTGGTGGAGGGAATGAGCTGCTACATGGTTGTGGTGGAGGGAATGAGCTGCTATATGGTTGTGGTGGAGGGAATGAGCTGCTATATGGTTGTGGTGGAGGGAATGAGCTGCTATATGGTTGTGGTGGAGGGAATGAGCTGCTATATGGTTGTGGTGGAGGGAATGAGCTGCTATATGGTTGTGGTGGAGTAGATGAGCTGCTATATGGTTGTGGTGGAGGGAATGAGCTGCTGTATGGTTGTGGTGGAGTAGATGAGCTGCTATGTGGATGTGATGGAGGGAATGAGCTGCTATATGGTTGTGGTGGAGGGAATGATCTGTTATATGGTTGTGGTGGAGGGAATGAGCTGCTATATGGTTGTGGTGGAGGGAATGATCTGTTATGTGGATGTGGTGGAGGGAATGATCTTTTATATGGTTGTGGTGGAGGGAATGAGCTGCTATGTGGATGTGGTGGAGGGAATGAGCTGCCATATGCATGGGGAGGAGAGGATTAACCAATAGAACAATGTCATGGAGGAGAACATGTGCTCCTAGAGCAGGGGTGTCAAAACCATTTTCACCATAGTTGCCAACTTTTGAAAGTGGAAAAGCAGGAGATTGAAGAGGGTGCCACGCCCCTTCAAAAGCCACACCCACTCCACCTAACTGCATAACGGCTTTGGAAGAAAGCCAGGTAGATGCCCTTAAAGCCAGGTGGTAGCCCCCCATAACCAGGTAGTGCCCCTTACACGCAGGTAGATGCCCCCTTGTAGCCAAGTAGATGCCCCCTCTGTAGCCAGGTAGATGCCCCCATTTGTTAGCCAGGTAGTGCCCCCTTTGTTAGCCAGGTAGTTGCCCCCTTTGTTAGTCAGGTAGTTGCCCCCTTTGTTAGCCAGGTAGAACCCCCATTTGTTAGCCAGGTAGTGCCCCCTTTATTAGCCAGGTAGTTGCCCCCTTTGTTAGCCAGGTAGTGCCCCCATTTGTTAGCCAGGTAGTTGCCCCCTTTGTTAGCCAGGTAGTTGCCCCCTTTGTTGCCAGCTAGTGCCCCCTTTGTTAGCCAGGTAGAGCCCCATTTGTTAGCCAGGTAGAGCCCCCATTTGTTAGCCAGGTAGTGCCCCCTTTGTTGCCAGGTAGTGCCCCCTTTGTTGCTAGGTAGTTGCCCCCTTTGTAGTCAGGTAGTTGCCCCCTTTGTTAGCCAGGTAGAACCCCCATTTGTTAGCCAGGTAGTGCCCCCTTTGTTGCCTGGTGTTGCCCCCATTTGTTAGCCAGGTAGTGCCCCCATTTGTTAGCCAGGTAGTTCCCCCTTTGTTGCCAGGTAGTGTCCCCTCTGTTTGCCAGGTAGTGCCCCCTCTGTTGCCAGGTAGTGCCCCCATCTGTTAGCCAGGTAGTGCCCCATCTGTTAGCCAGGTAGTGCCCCCTTTGTTGCCAGGTAGTGTCCCCTCTGTTGCCAGGTAGTGCCCCCTCTGTTGCCAGGTAGTGCCCCCTCTGTTGCCAGGTAGTGCCCCCTCTGTTGCCAGGTAGTGGTCCCCTCTGTTGCCAGGTAGTGCCCCCCTCTGTTGCCAGGTAGTGCCCCTCTATTGCCAGGTAGTGCCCCCTCTGTTGCCAGGTAGTTCACCCTCTATTGCCAGGTAGTGCCCCCTCGGTTGCCAGGTAGTTGCCCTCTCTGTTAGCCAGGTAGAGCCCCCTAAAGCTAATAAAAATCAAATAATAAAATCACTTACCTTACCAGGCTCCTGCAGCGCGGCCAGCTCCTGCCCGATCTCTTCAGCGGCGCAGGGGGAAGTGAGAGCAGCCGCGCGTTCACTCCCCTGCAGCCGCGCGTCACTTCCCCCTGCGCCGCTGACCTGTAATGCACGGCGCGCACAGACGCCGGACATACAGGGAGAGGAGGGAGGAGGGAGCGATCCCTCCTGCCTCCTCCCCGCACGGTGAGACCCCGGGCGGGTGAGCGGCGCTGCGGCCGCTTCACCCACCTGTAGAGCGGTCCCGCGGCGCAAGAGTAGCGCTGGTGCGCTACTCTTGCGCCGCGGTAATTTAAAGGACCCCCGCCGCCTGCAGGTGGCGGGAGGAGTGCCAACTCCCCCGGGCGGGTGGGAGAGGACCCCAAATAGCGGGACCCCCCCGCCAAAAACGGGAGAGTTGGCATGTATGCTTTAAGGTTATATAACAGCCTGCTCCTTTCACCTCTTTAGCGCTCAGCTTCCTACCCTGGGGGATGGCCAGGGTGCCCAGGTGGGGCTGTCAGAGCTGTGCCACTACTGGTGAGATGCTGATTAGAGCAGCATGATGGTACACAGCAAGCTCAGAATCCAAGATGGCTGCTGTTTCCTGTACAGGTGCCCTCTGTGTTGTAGACAAGAGCACTGAAACAGGCAGTGAGGGTAAGGAATAGTTGAGTGCCTGGTGATAAGTGAGTGCAGCCTGAGAACAATCAGCAAAACAGGCCAAGAGACAGTGAGTGAGAGGAGGTCTTGGAGCAGAGGTCTCAGGCTTGGTTCACATTTTCCATTGAGAACCTCTGTTGTAAACGCGAAAGTGGAAAAAAAGCGTCTATTTCACAATGAAGACCAACAGCCCCCGGCAGGCCCTATTGATGACAAAAAGTCTTCCGGATTTTCACTGCGGTGTCCATTGTTTAGACAGAAAACTTACTGCACTACTTTTCCATCATTCTCGATGAAACATGCGAAGGAAGCTGCGGCTGTGCATGAGAGCATCAAACTGTATCCCTAAACTTTGTACATATGTTATTGAAACCGGCAAGCAGAGATGCCTCTTGTGCGTAAAGTCCTTGTGAGGTCAACATTGCAAAGTGGACTGTGAGAGTATCCCTTGCTGCACCATCTAGCATGGCCGTCATCTGTGTTCCTCCCTGTACAAGGTGAAGCTCATTGGGGGTGGCATCCCTTAGACTTTGGATAACATTATTCACGTTTGCCCCCTCTTTGTCCCAAGCCTATGGCTGCTTGCATAAAATAGTAAATCATTGCAATCAATACCAACGGAACCCACCTCCCTCTATTAACATGGAGATTGCTATTGATGGTGGTTCTGAGGGGTTAACAATTCTCACACACTGTTCTCGCCATCCAACCTCCACAGTCCTCAGATCAAATGCACTTGACTTCATTTTTTGAGTTCAAGCAGCAAGCGAGCTCCAAAGTGGATGATTGTTAGACTGTCGCATTGTTCCAGGCACGCTGTGGCGGCGGCGAGTGTTTGCATCATATAACTTCAGGAACAGACACTTTGTAACAACGGCGTCGATTTTAATGTATAAATAGCACATGGCTGGAAGTGGATATAGGCCTTCTCTGATTACATGTAACGGTGCAAATTTAAAAGACTTGCATAATGTAATCTGTGAAGTAAACATTCTTTTACTAAGATGTTAAAAATGTCAAGGACACACTTATAGAATCCTAATAAGCTGTGAATTAGGTACAGCAATCCAGATGAATGTCCTACGTGACTTGGCAGCCAAACAGCTTGCCTCCTGGTAGGTCTGTGCGATGCAAGTTTATCCAGTCACAAGGAGTATGTGGGACATTGTGCTGCCTGTCCTATGTTATGTATGGTCAAAGAGTGGACACATATCATACCTTAAAGTAATTGTAAGCAGGGCTGTGGAGTTGGTAAGCCAAAGCTCCGACTTCTCAATTTCCCTAACGCCGACTGCCGACCTTTATGTGCATTGATAAAGAGAAAAAAAAATTCACAGGTCTGGTCCCTTTGCGGGATTTAAACCTAGGACCCTTTTGCTGTGAGGCAAAAACTTTACCTCTGAGCTACATTGTAGCTACTCACAGCTCTATAAACAGACCTTTCTTTGACTAGAGAGAGGAAAGGCCTGGTGATGTCATCCTGCTGGTTCACATGACATATAATTAAAACAAATCATACACGCCCTCTTCCGAGCACACAAAGCTGAAGATCTGGATACAGTGGGTATGAAATGAGATTGTGGCAAAACCCTTTTAAGTGATAACTTTACTGCAATAAAATGGTAACATCAGGCTTTTTATCACCTTATGATACAATAATCAAGCTTTTTAGGTAGAACATACACTGACAAGTAAAAGGTAACAATGTTTTGAACTTGTGACTTTCAGGCTCCAAAATCTCTCCATCCACTACAGCTTTGTACATGGGCTACCATCTTTTTTGTAGACAATCATTTTTGCTATCTTTTTCATAACTTTCAGTATTTTCCCTCTGCTTATTTTTCTGGCAGATTCTTGTCTGTAACTGCATTGGGTTTATGTTTTGCTTCTAAAATAAAAATAATTTTTATTATTTTTTTAGAGTTTTTGGGGTAAATCGACCTTTGGCTTTCAGCTCTGCCTTAATCCTTCTGGACTCTAGATCAGATTTAAGCATTTCTTGACCAAGATCCCAGGTCTCTACTACACGTTCCCAATGTTGGTGCATACTGGTCGACTCACTTGGGTACGAATACAGCTTTTTCTTCAACTCTACCCACATTTCGATTGGGTTGAGGTCTGGGGACTGTGGAGGCCAATCCAGCAACTGTACCTCATTGTCATTGAACCATTCCTTCTCCAACCTTGGCGTCTGCTTCAGGTCGTTGTCCTGCTGGACACTATGTCGTCCTCCTCATCCCCATAGTACTGGAGTGTATGAAGTAACTCATCTTGTAGGACCTCACATAGAGCTCAGCATTGAGGTCACCATTGATCCTGGTCAAGTCTCCAACATCTTTGGCTGTGACCCCTCCCCATATCCTCAGGCTTCCTCCACTGATCCTGACAGTTCCTTCAATTTCTCGATCCGTTTGTCCCTTTTCCCTTGATTCTTCCCATTCCCCCCATCAGAGCCCAGAGCCCGGTCTATTGACTCTCATCTCATCGCTCCACATCCCCCGTTTCCCATCTTCCACTTTTTATGCTTTTTTTCGAACTCTTTGTCGACGCTTCTTATGACGAGATTGAAGTCTTCATCACCTTTTTTCAGGCCATCATTCCAGACCTTTATAATGCGTGTTCCATGGTGCTTGCATGGAAGTCTGCGATCTCACTCTTACGAAGCCTACGAGCCGCCTCCACTTCCGTGTTTGTCGCGTTAGCACTAGCCAAGAGGTGGATGTTAATGTGATGAGCGACTTGTAGACTCTGATATTTTGCCTGGACGTCCACCTCTTGGCTTTGGGATGGACGGACTTCATTTCATATTCTTCTCGCTGTCAGGGCCTCAAATGATGCATTTTGTCCTAGAGACGCTATCGATGAACTGGATGATGCTTGGGGAATCTTATTTATGGCTGCTCGAACCAGTGACCTATCGCTTGGGAATCGGCCTCATAACACACTGAGCTATTAGAGAATGTGAGAGCAGATTGTAATTTGTAGTATACAAGAAGAAAAAGATTGTCCCACCACCAGGAGCAAAACAGTAACAATGCAGTTACATGACAAGAATCTGCATAACTAAATATATGCTAAATAGTTGCAGATCAAAGTTATGTATGAGATAGCCAAGATGATTGTCTATAAAATGATGGTAGTCTCACATTCAAAGCTATAGTGGGTGGTGAGATATGGAGCCTGAAAGTCACAAGTTCAAAACTTTGTTGTGAATGTAAAATATTTTTATTGGATACAACTTTAGAACACAAAGAACTTTAATAAGTTGTAAATATGCAAAGCGCTGCAGTAAATGGGAAAAAAAACATCCTGAATAACATTTGTTATTATTTCCAGGCTAGAGAACGGCCGCTCTACACTAACTTGTGTTGGTAGCAAAGCGGTGACCACATGGACAACATCTCTAACATTTTCAGGGTATAAAGGAATTGCCTCATGCAGTCAGTTCTAATTAAAGGTTGAACTCTTATACTTCTTTGAGAACAAGAGAAAAATTTTGCTGAAATCTGGTCAATCTGTGGATGCTATGGGAGTGGAATCTTTTGCCCTGCAACAATGCTTTGCCTGCTCCATGTCTTCCAACTATTTTTCAAAATCAAACTCTTCATGTGATGAGGCTGAAGATATGGGAGCAGCAGCACTGGCAAGACCCAATTCCCCTTGCTCTTGGCACTGCATTGAACTAACTGTAGGACCCTTAAAAAACTGTAATGGGAAGCTGGTCACTGGTGACCAGGAGAAGGCAGAGGTACTAAATAGGTTCTTCAGCTCAGTATATACTAACGATGAGAAAGTAGTTAATGGGGGTGGGCCTAGTGCAGATGTAGGTGTTGCCAGTACTGTTAATACAACATCTGCTATAATTGATTGGCTCAGTGTAGAAATGGTCCAAGACAAGTTAAATAAGCTTAATGTGAACAAGGCTCCAGGCCCTGATGACATGCACCCAAGAGCTCTTTAAGAGCTCTTGGGTATCAGTATGCCCCTGTATATGATACAGTATTTAGAGATTCCCTGGTGCCTGGTATAGTACCAGGAGACTGGTGCAAGGCAAATGCAGTTCCCATCTTTAAAAAAGGCTCCAAATCTTGCCCAGGAAATTATAGACCAGTAAGCTTAACATCTGTTGTGGGAAAAATGTTTGAGGGGCTCATAAGGGTCTATATACAGGAATATGTGGAAGAATAAATTATTGTTAGTAGTGATGAGCGATTACATTGACTATCGTCATCGGGTCGATAGTCGATATCGGCAATTATCAAGACGATTTCCGGTAGTCGATAATAGATTATTGCCGATGACCATTAAAGTCTATGGGAGAGGAACAACACCTTCATTCTTACACCCAAACAGGGCTGGAGAAGCTGGAATTAACATCCACAACAGTCAAATGGATACGTGCTACATCTTAGGCAACACACTTAGGTTATAAAAGTCACAGAAAAAAAGTCACACACCATTCACTATCCCTGTCTTGCACCACAGCCTGACCCTTAAACCTGCATCACCCACAAATTAAAAAGTGCCAGAAGGCAGTATGATTTGAACCATCATTTTACTTGAACTGGACATTGAATATCCCTGTCCTGGAACGCAGCATGAGCCCCAAACCTGCATGACCCCAGATTAAAAAAGTGCCGGAAAAAGGAGTCTTTCAACCACCATTTTAGTTGAACTAGACATTGACTATACCTGTCCTGGACCACAGTATGACCATTAAACCTGTCTGACTCCCAGATTAAAATGTGCCGGAAAAAAGGAGTCTTTCAACCACCATTTTAGTTGAACTGGACATTGACTATATCTGTCCTGGACCGCAGTATGACCATTAAACCTGTCTGACCCACAGATTAAAAAGTGCTGGGAAAAGGAGTCTTTGAACCACCGTTTTAGTTGCATTGGACATAGACTATCCCTGTCCTGGGCCACAGCATGAGCCCAAACCTGCATGACCCCTAGATTAAAAACTGCCGGAAAAAGGAGTCGTTAAACCACCATTTTAGTTGAACTGGACATAGACTATCCCTGTCCTGGGCCACAGCATGAGCCCCAAACCTGCATGACCCACAGATTAAAAAGTGCCAGAAAAAGTAGTCTTTGAACCACCATTTTAGTTGAACCTGACATTGACTATACCTGTCCTGAGTAACCTACATCTGTTCAAGTCTTCCTGTACCTCCCTTGTACAATTCAGAGGAATATTTGTATCAGCTATTTTGTGCATCCCAGTTTTTTAGTAGTTTAATTCTAGAAAACACATTTTTAAAATAGGATGGAACCCCACCACAACTTGGGATCTCTTTTTTTAAATGTATTAAATGCGTTGTCTCACTCCAGGGATTGCTAGCTCTTTTTAAAGATCTTGCAAAAAACTAGTAAATTTTGCAATATGTGTCCATTAAACAGTGTCCTACCTATTCCTGTTTTTGACAGCACCATCACCCTTGAGCCCTTTTGACAATTGTGAAGAACAATGTCTGTTAAAAACCCACATTTTTTACATAGGACTTGTAGTCTAGCTGCATTTCACAGCAAAATTTGCCCCAAAATTCAAAACATGAACCTTGACCCACTTTTGAAAATTTTGGGGAAGAACAAATGTCTGTTAGAAACCACTTTTTTTGAATAGGACCTCTAGTTAGCTGCATTTCACAGCAAAATGCCCCAAAAAATTGAAAAACATGACCCTTGAGCCATTTTTGACAATTGTGAGAACAAATGTCTGTTAGAAAACCCCCATTTTTTTTAGAATAGGACCTGTAGTTTTGCTGCATGTCAAAGCAGCATGACCTAAAAAATTATAAAAAGGATTTCTCAGCCACTGTTAAAAATTGTGAGGGAGAAATGCCACTTCAAAGCCACATTTCTGTTCCAAAGGACGATGATTATAGCTGTATCTCACAGCACCATGACCCCAAAAAATTATAAAAATGATTTCTCAGCCACTGTTAAAAATTGTGAGGGAGAAATGCCACTTCAAAGCCACATTTCTGTTCCCAAAGGACCATGATTTATAGCTGTATCTCACACAACATGACCCCAAAAACCATTGCCCAAACGCAAAAAATTCTAAGATGAAGTAAATGGAATACGGTTTGTCATGAAACGTTGGTGTCTTTTACAGTCTCCTCACAGCAAAACCAGCAAAATGAACTTTTGGGAACTGAGAATAAAAATTGCAGTAAGAAATGATCATTTTAAAAAAAAAGTTTTCAAGAGGGCCATTTCTGTTTGAAGAGGAATGTATAGTAGACCAGCAACTAATCGGTGACCTCGGAAATTGGAGCCCCAACAGTATCAGAGATCCATGCCTGATTCATCTTGATGAAAGTCATACGATCCACATTATCTGTGGAAAGCCAGATGCGTTTGTCTGTATGACTCCTCTCGCTGTGCTGAAGGTCCGCTCAGATATGACGCTGGCTGCTGGGCAGGACAAAAAACCTCTATGGAGTGGCGAGCGAGCTGGGGGCCATTCATCCATTTTGGATACCCAGAAGTCGATTGGGTCCGGAACACATCCAAAAACATCGGTTTTGAGAGAGATAGTCCGTGCCCATGATCTTAAGCTGGTTTCTGTGTGTTGGATGTGTGCCCTGCATTACATGCAGTTGATCAATCAGCAAGGTCTCCATTTCCTGCATTTTACTCTCTATTTGGGTGGGTGGAAGGAAAGTGCTGAGTTTTGTTTTGTACCGGGGATCCGGGGAGGTGGCCCCCCAGTAACTGTTGTTCATTTTGATGGCCTTAATGGGGGATCATGTTGGGGGAAATGGAGCACCCAAGCACTCATGTGAGAGATGGAGCCTTGATTTCCCAAGCCTCTGGGTCGAGGGGCACTAGCAAACTGATCTTCCTCATCTTCCTCCTCCGCCTCAAATTCGCGCCAACCTCTTTCCAAGGCAGGGACGTCGGTAACGTCGGTGTCCAGGAATACCTTCTCCTCCTCCTCTGCTTCCTCCGACACAGCTTCACACAGCCCTGACCTACCTCAGATGATGCACCCTGAGAGCTGATGCGCCGGTTTTCCCACTAGCCCTGGACCCCGAACCACTGCCTAATGAAGACCCATAAAATTGTGAAAACTGTCGCTCCTTGTGGATTCGACGGAGAGAAAGGCTCCGTGTCCGCATCTGTGCCCGTCTCCTCCCCCAATCGCTGGTGGGAGCTGATGTTTCCCAGAGTTTTCCAACGATCTTTCCCAGAACTAAGATCACCACAATGCTCATGATTGACAAGGGCCCATTGTCCGCATTGACCATTTTGGTGGCTTCTTCTAACCGGTCAAGGATGGTGCAGAGCTCTTTCACCTGCCTCCACTCTCGGTGGCTCAAAACCCTGAGGTCCGCACCGCTGCTGGTCAGACCATGTGTCACTTCTTTACTGCGAAATGGATTGCATGTTTGCCACAATCGCTGGAGCATGTGGGGATGGAATTCCAGCGTGTGACACGTCAAAATGGGGACGGTTGACGGGGAGGCCGAGCTGACGCTGCAACGCAGCCAGGGGGGACGAAGCAGGTGCGAACGGCGGAAGTGTGAACTCAGACCTCGAGCCTTCCTCAGCAGGCAGTCCAGACCCGGGTAGCTCCTTCTGGACGACAAGGTTCATGACATGTGCCAGGCAAGGGATGTGCTCGAGCCTACCGATCTTAAGGGCGGCCAGCAGATTTCGCCCGTTTATCGCACACCACCTTGCCTGGCAAAAGGGTTCTTGTCACCAAGCCAGCGCCGGTCTCGTTGCGGAGACCCGTCCACGGGCTCCTGACCTGTGTGTGGACGGTCTCCAAGACAGATTAATTTTAACACGGCCCTGGTTTCTCTGGGCCCGTGATGCCACTAGAGGCCCTTTGGGGGGAAAGAACCCTGCACCACCCCCCTGCGGTTTTTGAAGGTGTGCCCCAAGCCTGAGACCCACCGTCACCACCAGAGACATCCACCAGCTCACCCGGGGAAAGCTGTCCAGAGATATAGCGGCCTTAGCCGTGCTTACTAGTCCATGTGTCAGTGGTCAGATGGACTTTTCCGGACACAGATGCAGACAATGCGCTTGAAATTTTAGATGACATGTGACTGGCCAGGGCATGGACGGCTTTTCTGGCAAAGAAATGCCTGCTCGGCATTGGTATTGGGGGCAGGCAAGGGCCATGATGTGGTGGAAAACCATCTGTGTCCACCGGACGGAAAGGCAAACATTTCCAAGGCCAAAAGCCTGGCAAGGGCCGACATTCAGGCTTTTGGCTTGGATGGGTTTGGGGTTTTAAAGTGTTTCTTCTGCTCCCAAACTGGAAGACAGAAGGCTGGCTGCTAAAATTGGCCATTGTACGGCGTGCAGGTCGAAAAACTGGTGGAATGAGAATGGGTAGGATGGGTCTCTGGTGGTGCTGGTGGTACTGGGCCGACGGTTTGGAGGCTGAAGCGGAGGCTGATCCCTGATCATGACTCTGAGAGACATGGGCAGCTGGGGAACGTTTGGTTTTGGTGGCGGCGGGGGGGGAGGGCGGAGACAGAGGGTGTGACAGTGGTTGGAAGCCTGGCATTGGTCTGGCCTTTCTTGGCCAAGTGTTGCCTCCATTTCAACTATTGGGATTCGCTGCATGTGACTAGAAAATGTTGGTGGTGGTTAACCCCCTAGATTCTTGCCTCTACTTATGCGTTTTACGGCAAAGGCGGATATGACAAACGCTGGGTGAATCAGAGGCTTGCTCAAAGAAGGCCCAGGCTTGAGAGGTTCCTGGACCTTTTGACGGCGAATAAGCGAGGAGCGGGGTTTCCGCTGACCGTGGCTGCCGGAATCATATCAGGGACTTCTTCGACCGCCCTCTCCCTTTTTGAGGCGGGACCGTACTGACACTAACCCATCGTCTTCCTCCTCGTAAGTGATGAGCGCTCACAAGCAAATTCTTTTGAAAAGACCACGTTGGATCCGCAAGTCATCATCATCATCATCAACACAGGTGACTTGGTCGTCCTGACATTCTGCATCCAAAGGGGCTGCGGGCTACAAGCAGGGGGCACTGCAAGGCGTTGCGACCGGGCCCGGGATTTTTGCCGATTGACCGGCTTCCTTCTCCTCCTCTGATGGCATCAGTAATGGGTGTCGAGCAGACAAAATCATCCTCTTTGGCCCCTTGGTCTTTGGAAATGCCTTCTGACCCCATCCGCATTTTGTCATCAAAGAGGTCTTCAGAAAATGGATGATCCACAGTGGTGGGTACACGAGTTGACATTTGGGCTGCCTTACCTTCATGTTGGACGGATGCTGATGATGCTGATGATGACATTTGTGGCCGTGACTGGGAGGACGAGGAGTTAAGACTGCTGGATGCAGGTTGCATTAACCACTGAAGAACAGATTGGCGACACTGTTCGTTACTGAGATTCACAGGGCCCTGACCCAGTGATGACAGGCCTGATGGTCGTGCAACCGCTGATCCGCTGGCATGCATGTTTTCACCAGCACTGGAAGGAGCACCTTCTCTCGTACCTCCACTTCCATGTCCTACCCCCCCTCTTTGCTCACTTACCACCTTCATTTCGCTCCATGTTCAGACAGATAAAATTTGAGGGGTATGGAAGAGTTTTGGGAAAATCTCTTATTAAAAGACGCAAATACTAGCTATTCTTTAATCCTTTCTAATTTCCTACAACCCAACAATTAGAAAACTGAAATGTTTCTCGAATACCTTTTGAAATTTCGGTATGGTGGAAGAACAGTAAGACAAATCAAAAAGTGTTCTTCCTTCAGTCCCAGGATTTACAAATGCCATAGGATAGAATTAGTTTTCAAAAAATATCATACAAGTCGCATCTGTGCCAAACTGGATTTAACGGCCACAAAAAAACTATTCAGAAGTTTCACGGATGAGAAATTGTGTTTTTTGCAGCAATGACCAAATGAGAACAGTTGCTAGAAAATTTTTCTATCAGGAATTGTCGTACAACGTGGCTATTTGAAAAAACTAGGGCGACCACGTGCAATACAGCTATTTAAAAAACTATTCGGATAACAAAAGGTGGTTTTGCAAATATCAATACACCTGCCGGTGATGACAAAATTGCTGTTTTCAAATTTAAATGCTAGGTGGCTCTTGAACAAAGTGGCCTGCGCCAAAGTTGAAAAAAACCACCTATTTGAAATGTTTAGGATAATAAAAGTGGAGTTTTGCACCTATGAAATACACCTGCGGTGACTACAAAAATTGCTGTATTCAAATTAAGTGCAAAATGGGTCTATGAACAAAGGTGGCATGCGCCAAAGTGAAAAAAACGCCTATCTGAAATGTATACGGATAATAAAAGTTGAGTTTTGCACCTATGAAATACACCTGCGGTGACTACAAACTTGCTATATTCAAATATAAGGGCAAGGTGGCTCTATGAACAAGGCTGGCCTGCGCCAAACTGAAAAAAACACTGATCTGAAATGTATACGGATAATAAAAGTGGAGTTTTGCACCTATGAAATACACCTTGCAGTTACTAGAAAAAAATCTGTATCCTAATATAAGTACAGGCTGCACAACAAACAAGTAATATTTCACCAAAAAATGGGCAAAAAGAATTAATAAAAACCCATTGCAATGCAGGGTCTAAACACAGTCTGGGCTGCACAATATCCACTCTCCTTTAAAGAGCCTGTCTGTCTGTGTTCGCCCGCAGGGCCCTCCCCACGGCTGTACAGTGCTAGATGCTCCTTTAAAATTCTCAGGCTAAGTAACTAAAATCTGCAAATCCCTAATCTACCTAAGTTCTAATGTTCACAGCTAAAAGCATAGTTGTCTGTTTTGAACAAATAGAACAGTTTCGCTGAGCTGTTTTGACAGAGGCCGAGAGGGACGTCCCAACTCCTATGATACACAGACACACATGAGGCAGAACAGGAAGGGCTGTTCTATGTAAAAGGAGGTCATGTGATTTTTCCAGCCAATCGCAACCATACACATCCCAGTCATGACGTCGCACACACAGCTCACCCTGCTCTATTCTCTAAGCTGATTTGCTGGCCGCCAAAATGAAAAGGAAGCGCCGAAAATGGCGCGATTTTTAATAGATTATGCGCAGATTTTCACCTAAATTAGCGCTTGATCGACAAAATCCGATCAACATAAAATCCGTGCCGATTTCAACTTTGTCGATAATAATCGCTCAACACTAATTATTAGTGATTGCCAGCATGGATTTACTAAGGACAGAAGCTGTCAGACCATTGATCTGTTTTTATGAAGAGGTGAGTAGAAGTCTGGATAGCGGGGCAGCTGTGGATATTGTGTTTTTAGACTTTGCAAAGGCATTCGACACTGTCCCTCATAAGCGTCTATTGGGTAAATTAGAATCCATTGGATTAGAGAGAACAGTGTGTAATTGGATGAAAGACTGGCAATCGGATCTACTCAGAAGAGTGGTGGTAAATGACTCCTACTCTGAGTGGTCCCCGGTTATGAGTGATGGCCGCAGGGCTCAGTATTGGGTCCTCTTTTATTTAATGTATTTATTAATGATATAGGGAAGGGGATTAATAGCACGGTTTCTGTTTTTGCAGATGACACCAAGCTATGCAGGGTAGTGCAATCTATGGAAGATGCTCATAAATTGCAAGCAGACCTGGACACATTGAGTGCTTGGGCATCCACTTGGGAAATGGGGTTTAATGTGGATAAATGTAAGGTTCTGCAGGGAGAAATAATCTGCAGGGATCATATGGCCTGGGGGTAATAATCTACAGGCATCATAGGTCCTAGGGGGAGAAAAACTTGGAGAATCGCTTGTTGAGAAAGATCTGGGCGTTCTTGTAGATCATAGACTACAGAACAGCACAATGTCAATCAGCTGCCTCTAAGGCAAGTAAGATATTGGCGTGTATTAAAAGAGACCTGAACTTGTGGGACAAGGATGTCATTCTACCGCTGTACAAAGCATTGGTGCGACCTCACTTAGAATATGCTGTTCAGTTCTGGGCTCCAGTTTATAGAAAAGATGTAATGGAGCTAGAGAGAGTGCAAAGATGAGCAACCAAACTTATAAGGGGAATGGAGCATCTTAGTTATGAGGAGAGGTTAGTAGAATTGAACTTATTTAGTCTTGAGAAAATACGGCTTCGGGAGGACATGATTAATTTATATAAATATATAAATGGTCCCTACAAAAAGTATGGGGAAATATTATTTCAAGTGAAGCCCCCTCAAAAGACAAGGGGACATTCTCTTCAGCTAGAGAAAAGGATTCAATCTCCAGATGAGAAAAGCCTTCTTCACTATGAGAACTGGGAATCTGTGGAATAGCCTGCCTGAGGAGCTGGTCACAGCAGGAACAGGTGAGGGTTTCAAGAAAGTCTTAGATACCTACCTGAAACTAAAGAATATTAATACATACGTAGCCATGTAAAATTCTGGATCCTGTCTGGTGGCGGCTCCGGGATCAGAGATGGGGTCTCCCTGGAGCAGATTGGTTCTTGCCTTGTGGGTTCCAGGGCATTCACCAGTGGTGAGGCTGGGCTTGAACTCCTTGTCTCGCTTCCTTCCCACTTTTTCCTCACCCTTGGTTGAACTTGATGGACACGTGTCTTTTTTCAACTGTGCTAACAATGTACACTCACCGGCCACTTTATTAGGTACACCTGTCCAACTGCTCGTTAACACTTAATTTCTAATCAGCCAATCACATGGCGGTAACTCAGTGCATTTAGGCATGTAGACATGGTCAAGACAATCTCCTGCAGTTCAAACCGAGCATCAGTATGGGGAAGAAAGGTGATTTGAGTGCCTTTGAACGTGGCATGGTTGTTGGTGCCAGAAGGGCCAGTCTGAGTATTTCAGAAACTGCTGATCTCCTGGGATTTTCACGCACAACCATCTCTAGGGTTTACAGAGAATGGTCCGAAAAAGAAAAAACATCCAGTGAGCGGCAGTCCTGTGGGCGGAAATGCCTTGTTGATGCCAGAGGTCAAAGGAGAATGGGCAGACTGGTTCGAGCTGATAGAAAGGCAACAGTGACTCAAATAGCCACCCGTTACAACCAAGGTAGGCAGAAGAGCATCTCTGAATGCACAGTACGGCGAACTTTGAGGCAGATGGGCTACAGCAGCAGAAGACTACACCGGGTGCCACTCCTTTCAGCTAAGAACAGGAAACTGAGGCTCCAATTTGCCCAAGCTCATCGAAATTGGACAGTAGAAGATTGGAAAAACGTTGCCTGGTCTGAGGAGTCTCGATTTCTGCTGCGACAGTCGGATGGTAGGGTCAGAAGTTGGCGTCAACAACATGAAAGCATGGATCCATCCTGCCTTGTATCAACGGTTCAGGCTGGTGGTGGTGGTGTCATGGTGTGGGGAATATTTTCTTGGCACTCTTTGGACCCCTTGGTACCAAGCATCGTTGCAACACCTTGTGGAATCAATGCCATGAAGAATTGAGGCAGTTCTGAAGGCAAAAGGGGGTCCAACCCGTTACTAGCATGGTGTACCTAATAAAGTGGCCGGTGAGTGTAGCTATGTAACTGGACCAATTTATTATATATTTTGGAAGTCAGAGTCGGTACATTTATAGCAACTCCGACTTCTGCAAAATGGACACTGATTCCGACTCCACAGCCCTGATTGTAAGTGTCCTATAGTGTGGTGCCCTAACAATATGGGGTGGTGAACTAACAAAACTTTCATACAGTTGGCCCAATAGCAGCTAATATGATATCCTCTTCAGTGCCTCCACCATCATGTAATGCATCTATAATATCCTCTACAGTGCCTCCACCAACGTATAATATACTCTACAGTGTCTCTATCATCATATAATATACTCTACAGTGCCTCCACCAACGTATAATATACTCTACAGTGCCCCATCATCATATAATATACTCTACAGTGCCTCCATCATCATATAATGCACTTTACAGTGCCTCCACCATCATGTAATATACTCTACAGTGCCTCCACCATCATATAATATACTCTACAGTGCCTCCACCATCATATAATACAACTATAACATACTGTAGGTAAACATGTAAAATAGGTTTGCTTACCCTAATCTTTGGCTCTTTTCAATGAAAATCCTTGGAGAGATCCCTGTAGGTTCCCCTGAACACAGATCTTGCCGTCTGCCAATATATCCAAAAGAGTTGCAATGTTCCAGAGTGGTAGCATAAAATCAGGGTATTTTGTTATGAATTTTTTTTTACATAGACAATAGCATAAAAATAGTGAAGTAACTTAGCTTACCCTGATTTTATGCTGCCACGCAGGATAGCTACAACTCTTTTGGATATAACATACTGCACAGTGCCTCCTCCTTCATATCATATACTCTACAGTGTCTCCACCATCACACAATAATAATAACAATATTTATTTATTTATTTATTTAGCGCCAACATATTCTGCAGCACTGTACAATGTAAAAGGTATAAGTACAGACAAAAAAGATAAACATTACACAGTAAAAAGCAACTTACAGACACAAGGTGTGAGGGCCCTGCTCACAAGAGCTTACAATCTATTAGGGCAGGGGTGTCAAACTCGTTTTCACCGGGGGCCACATCAGCCTCACGACGTACCTTAAAGGGCCGACATAATTTCAGAACTACTTGTAGGTAGATAAGTGGGTATAAAGCCCCCTGTATATGACAGTTATATCTGGCCATGTAGGTAGATAGGTATCTTTGCTCCCTGTATCCAGGTAGTAATATGTCCTCTGCAGCCAGGTAATATGCCCCATATAGAAAGGGAGATGCCCCACATAGCCCCCCTGTTGCCAGGGAGATGCCCCACATAGCCCCCCTGTAGCCAGGGAGATGCACCACATAGTCCCCTGTAGCCAGGGAGATGCCCCACATAGTCCCCTGTAGACTGATAGATGCCCCATATAGCCCCCCAGTAGCCAGACAGATGCCCCCATAGTCCCCAGTAGCCAGGCAGATGCCCCATAATCCCCCAGTAGCCAGGAAGATGCCCCATAATCCCCCATTAGCCAGACAGATGCCCCCATAGTCCCCAGTAGCCAGGCAGATGCCCATAATCCCCCCATTAGCCAGTCAGATGCCCCATACTCCCCCAGTAGCCAGGCAGATGCCCCATAGTCCCCCAGTAACCAGGCAGATGCCCCATAGTCCCCCAGTAGCCAGGAAGATGCCCCCCATAGTCCCCAGTAGCCAGGCAGATGCCCCCCATAGTCCCCCCAGTAGCCAGGCAGATGCCCCCATAGTCCCCCCAGTAGCCAGGCAGATGCCCCCATAGTCCCCCAGTAGCCAGGCAGATGCCCCCATTGTCCCCCCAGTAGCCAGGCTGATGCCACCCTAGCCCCCCCCCAGTAGCCAGGCAGATGCCCCCATAGCCCCCCCCAGTAGCCAGGCAGATGCCACCATAGCCCCCCCAGTAGCCAGGCAGATGCCCTCCATAGTCCCCCCAGTAGCCAGGCAGATGCCACCATAGCCCCCCCAGTAGCCAGGCAGATGCCCCATAATCCCCCAGTAGCCAGGCAGATACCACCATAGCCCCCCCAGTAGCCAGGCAGATACCACCTAATGATTATAAAATTTAAAAAAAAGCTACTTACCTCGTATCTGTGCAGCGCAGTCCGGTCCGCTTCGGGAGCTGTGTATGGTGTAAGCGGCGTGACGTCACGCTGCTTACGCCCTCACGCAGCTCCCAGAGATCTCCCCGGCGGCAGAGGCTGCTGCCGAGGAGACCCAGCGTCACAGGGGGCGTGAGCAAAGCGGCGCGTCACGCCCCCTGCGACGACGTATGTACAGTGCTCACCGAGCACAGTACATACAAAGGGAGAAGGTGGGAGGGAAACAATCCCTCCTGCCTTCTCCCCGTACTAGCTGACTGACTTCGCGCGGCTGTGGTAAAACAGCCGTGCGGAGTCAGGGAGATCGGGGGCCGGAAAACACAAGGCGGCGGGCCGGATGTGGCCCGCGGGCCTTGTGTTTGACACCTGTGTATTAGGGTGTATGAGTGACACTACAGTGACTGAGAGATTGTAAGCATGGTTGGACTGGTTTAGGAGGGGATCCTCTATTGGGCCCACATTTTGAAACAATATTGTATCCTTAATATTTTAGGGCCTAAAAGGTCTAGTAGAAGACAACCTCATTTGGAGCTGCCATGCACATGTCCTGTATAGACAGAGGTGAGAGATTGGCCCTTTACATTTAAGGGAGCCAATGCATATGTGTGCAACATAAAACAGAGACTGGGTCGACTAATGCAGTGGCTATATTGTGGTAGAGGGGAGCAACTGAGAGGTAGGTGGCTACTGAGGTGGCCATGGAAAGAAGCCGTACCGTAGCTCATGACACTATATGAATACCCCCTTTGATGGCACACTACACCAACAAAACAAATCAGAGGCACAAGCGTGTAGATACGGGTGCAAGACTACCATAGACTTGTACCAAAGAGAATCCTTACAAACAATGATGATGTAGGGTCTCAAAACCAGATGCCTCTCTCCCCTTACTACTTCTTTCTTAGTCCTATACTTTCCCAAAGATTTATACAGAGTGGAAACACTTGGCAAAAATGAGAGCTGTAGACAGAAGCATGGCCAGAAACATGGATTATAACCCTCAGGGCATGTCCCCACGGCACGGGTTTTCGGCTGGTTTTTCAGATGGTTTGCGGTTTTGCAGACCGCCTGAAAAACCGGCCGAAAATGAGCACAATGGGGCTCTATGGAAAACCCGTCCAACAGTCCCCACTGCACGGGTTTTCCGCCCGCGGGCCGCCCTCAAGTCATTGTGCTTGCCCATTCTTCCGTCCAGTTTTCGGACGGAATCTGTGCAAGCCAATGTGAAGGGGGGTGGCTTTTCTCCTCTCATTGCGGAGAAAAGCCACCCCCCCCCCCCACCTCCCCTTATTTTTTACAGGTCAGCAGCTACCCCAAGTTAAGAAAAAAAATTTACACTAACTTTTAGTCTTAATTTTTTCATTCATTTTCAGACTCTCTGACATTCAGTTGGAGCTGCTCCTAGTATCAAACCAGTAACACATGCTGGATGTGAGGTCTATGTGTTTACAAGTCTAGAGTTTGTAGTGGGAGCTCTGCTTTCTCTTTACACTTGTACACATCCTAAGTTATTCTCCTTCTAAGATTGGTTAGTACCTACTGCTTCCTGGTCTGTACACCGGATTTTAAATAAAAAAAAACTTCCCAGGACAAGTGATTGCCGTGGCATTTCTTCCTATTTTTAATAATCCTTCTACAAACTGCCTTATGTGCTCCCCTCTTTATCTACAGCTTGTGTGAGCTGCTTGGATGCTCTACCCCCTCTGATCTGCATGTACAACCTCCTACCCCTCTTTGATGCTATCTCTAACACTGAGAGTAGGGAGGAGGAAAACAGAGAGCAATATAGCAATAGCAGGCAGGTGTAAGACTTATGTGCACTGTACAGAAGGAAAATAGTAGGACATTTTTAATGAAGAATATTTAGATACTTCTGGATACGGGTTGAACCCCCACTGATTAGGAAAAGACCCAAACTACCGTATATATACTTCTCAATTAATACACAACACATCATTTTTGTGTTAAATGGTTACAGCTTAATTTAAAACCGCATGTTGACCACAATCACAGTAAGGAGTCAGGTGCAAGTATGTATTTTGATTCACAGATACCGTGAGATTCCCCAGCAACTGGCATGGAGCAGCAAGTTCTGGCCTGACATTCTAGCAAAGCCAGTCCACTTCCAGGGCACCAATGACCCAACCAAAGATCCTCATTCCACAGCTAAGCCGCCCCTGGAAGACATTACCATTACTACATGTTTCAGGCTGGCCTCCAAATCTTAACCTGTTCACCGCCATTTAAGTTTCTATTATTTAAAATTGTTCCACCATAATCTACAGCTTCCACCTGACTCCCCAACTGCAACACTATAGACGTGTTTTTATAAAAAAAAAAAATCTAAAATCAGGCCAAACTTCAACTAAGGCACTAAACCCTCAATTCACGAAGGGTCATCCTCCAGCACTCAGGAGAGGAACAACCCCTTATGGAGGAAACCTCGAGGGAACCATAGATGGAGGACCGTCCTTCCCCTGGGCTTAGAGGGTAAACCCAAAATAAAACTCATTATCATATTTCCCAGATTTTACAGCATATCACATATATTATATAGAAAATCTACAGACAGGTTAAAATTAAAAAAATCATAAACCAGTATCCAACAGGGTAAACCATTAAAATACATCAAACAATTCTTCAATAAATATAAAGTTAGGCAGGAAGTTTCTTCCATTTCTTCTGGTGAGAGAAAGAGGCCAAGACAGTGAGACAGGAAATTACATATCTTCCTCTACCCCACTCTCCTTATAGTAAGACACCACTCACTCTGACGCCCCTCTACCTCTAAAAGTGAAACACCCCAGCCTTACTCCACCTAATTACATATATACCATAATTACTTAAAGCCTTCCAGGTCCCCCCCTCCCACAGTCATGTGCCCCCTCACCTAGTACCTAAGAGTTTCATTCTTCAGCCCCTATGACATTACAGCAAGCTTGAATAAACCAATTGGGGTGATGGACGGTTTCCTGACTGCACTTGTTAGGGGCATCTGCCACTGCTGGTTACTATACAGAGTACTTAGGTACAGGCTCGGACTGGCCCACAGGGGAATAGGGTAAACCCCCGATGGGCCCCTTAGAAAGGCAAACCTGAAGATGTTTTTAACTGCATATACATCCTTGGCAGAGGCAGAAAACCGGAGAAATAGAGGCAAAAAGCAGGATGCAGAGCATAAGAGGCTTGCACAGTCATGTACAGTGGCTGCAGAGTGCCCCCCCCCCCCCAAAAAAAAAAAAAAAAAAATCCACCGGTGGACCCAGAAACAGCTCAACAGGTGAGCCCCTAGAATCAACTTCATTTGGGGGCCCTAACCAACCCAGTCTGACACTGGTTAGGTACTTTGCCCCTGCAAGGTCATCTGTCAGATTTTCTATATCGGGCACAGGACATACATGTCATGAAGTCATCAATGGTCTACCCAGAAATATGCCAGTTTATTTTGGCACTAGTTCTTGTGCCATGGCCTCAATTTCCTTTACCATGAATTTGTGCATCTTATGGGGACATCTGATATACAGAATAATTCAAGGATGGGTGGCTGCTGTTGTCTACATGGTGCCTCGCCGAATTGCTCATCCTTGGTTTCATTGTAAACATAGCCAAAAGGCTTGTGGGGATCAAGAATAGGACAAGGCATTCTGGTACCCTTGACAAATAAGGCACATAGCGCCCCCTCCATCCTCCCTCAATGGAAAATTCAGTCCTGTCCATGGCTCCTTGTGCCCCCTTCCAACCTGTGATGAAGTGGTGCCCTAGGCGATTGCCTACTTGCGCCTACCCATCATCATGGCCCTGGTGGGGGTATATTCAAGATGATTGCCTCTCTGTGGGCTCAGAGATCTAAGAGATGAGGCAGAATTTTATCCCCATGATCTTTAAGTGGTGAGCTACATTCTGCCTTCATCTTCTAGTTTGTGGTATTTTTTGGAAGTTAATATAGAACAACTTTTACTCTTGCTCTTGACTTTCCAAAGACACCAAATAGTTTTGGACACTCAAGTGCCTGACGACGTTTAAAGGGGTTTTGCCACGAGCTAATGTTGAGGTGGGATCCTCCAAAATGGGTATTTAATCACTTTTCTACATATATGTCATCAAAAAAAGTGAAGCCTCTGAGAGCTACAGCCTGACTTACATGCCCTTGGTTTCCTGACAGTTTACATTAGACACGACCGGGGGTTACCCTGGCCAAGGGCTTGCGTTTTTTTGGCACTTCTAATCTGATGGGGGGGGGAACATGAAGGGAGATTTAAAGAGCTGGGGAAAAGAAGATTTGTATCTTTTGTATAGAGAATCCAGGGTTTTTAAATGTAATTATCTGAGAAAAAAAGCAGATGCCCCTGCTTCTCTCGGGCCCTCCTCCTCTCCCCCTGACCCAATTCATTTGGGGGAAATTTGGAAAGAAGGCTCCCTGCTGAGTTATCTTTTTCCCCCTGAGAAAAATAAGGGGGGGAATAAATAAAACAATTTTGGCTTGTGCAAAAATTACTTTTCTCCTCGGGGGATTAGCAAAAAACTTTTGGGCCTTCAACTACAGAGCCCTGAGTATCAGGGGGGTGTGCGGGGAAAGGTTGGGGCAAAAAGACATCAAGGGGGGGGTTACTTTTTTTTTTTAAACACAAAAAAAACCACAACCCCCCTTTTTTGGCCTCAAGAGGGGAGAAATCACCCAGTTAGGAAAGGGAAACCCTCCCCTTTTTGGTTTAAAACCCTTTAAGGGGTCTGGGTTGCTTTGGGTCTGAAGATCTTTTCCAACCCCCCAGGCTTTCAAAAGCAAATACAGATAAAAAAGAAAGGGCACCAAATATTATTCTTTTTAAAAGTGAGGGAAAAATTCTTTCTGAAAATCCCCAGAAAAATGGGACCTTGTTTACTTAAAATACACAAAATTTCGGCCATACTCACGCCCCAAGGGCGGGGGGAAAACAATTTTTTTGAAACAGGAAAACCCCCCCCCCCATTTTTTTGATGCCCCATGGGTATATTTTGCGCACAGTCTATAGGGGGGAAACCCCATGCAGACCCCTATAAGTTTGCTAAGTCATCACTATGGCAGGCAGCGGCCGTGAAGTTTTAGCCTGCTGCTTCTGTACTTTCTGCCCTTCAACAAATTCTTTGTCTTTTCGCTTACGGCCCAATAGGGGCTTTTTGCTGAGCCCCGGGCCCCTTGGTTTTTAAAGTCTTCACAAACCCCCCATTTTCCCCCCCCCCCCCTTTTTTTAAAGGGGTTTTTTCCCCAAAAATTTCAAAACTTACTTCACCCAACAAAAACTCTTCACATGTGGGCAATATGCCTCCCAGTTGCCCCAGTTTAAAAAATGCATTGGCTACGGGCCCTCTTTGGGGCTATGGGAAGCTCGGAGACAGAGAACTCAGTGGACCTCTATGAGCAAAGAGAGGATCCTTATATCCAGATTTTACAAAGGTTTTGAAAATCCCTACACATTTATACACTTATACAGCCCATTTGTCCGGAGACTGATTTTCGGTAGTGTGCAAAAAGTTAACCCTAACCTACCGACACAACATAACTATACATCACAACGATGGAGAGGGAGTTTTAGGGTCTTCCATGCTGAGCCCCAAACTCCATCCACAGCGGGATACACACCCCCGGGGTGTTGAGCCACCGAGGTGGGGGGGCAGGTGAAAAAGAGCTCTGCACCTTTCCTTGCCATTTTTGAAGAAGCCCCCAAAATGGTCAGTGCGGAAAATTGCCCTTGTCAACATGAGAATTGTGGTGATCTTATTTTCGGGAAATTGATCGTTGGACACTCTGAAAAAAAGGGGCCCCGGGCCAGCGAGGAAGGGAGGAGACGGACACAGATGCGGACACGGACCCTTTTTCTCTCCGCAAAATCCACAAGGCCCGGGACATTTTCCCAAAAATTTTCCCATCGGTTTTCATTAGGCAGGGGTTCGGGGCCCAAGAGTTAGTGAAAGGGTTTGGCGCTTTCAGCTTCAGGGTGATCTTTCAAAGGCAAGTCAGGGTTTGGTGTTAAAAGCTGTCCCGGGGAGGCAGCGGGGGGAGGAGGAGGAGGAGGGGGGGAGGAGGTATTTCTGGGAAAACCGATTTTTCCCGGACGTCCCTGCCTTAAAAAAGGGGTTTTGGCCCGGCAAATTTTGAGGCGGAGGAAAAGATGGGGAAGACCCAGTTTGCTAGTGCCCCCCCAAACCCGGGCTTGGGAAATCAAGGCTCCATCTTCACATGGTGCTTGGATGCTACTTTTCCCTCCAACGGGACCCTTTCGCATTAAGGCCCTTAAAAATTTTGAACAAACATTACTGGGGGGCCCACCCTCCTGGATCACCGGGTACAAAACAAAAACCCCGCACTTTCCTTCCACCCCCCCCAAAATTTTAGAAAAGTAAAATGCAGGAAAATGGAGCCCTTTGTAAATTGATCAATTTGGAGACATCTGTTCCCGTCTGCTTCCTTTTCTTAAAAAATGTCAGGGTGGAAAACGCCACGGAGGGGAAACAGCAGTAAAAAGTCCCCAAGTACCCGGGTACCCCGGCAGCACCCAGCGGGGAAGGGGGCAGAACCCTTTTAATGGGTGACCTCTGGCAATCTTTTTTTTCCACCTCACCAACGCCTTTGAAATTGCAGGGCACACTTTTACAAAAACCAGAAAACCAGCTTAAGATCATGGGGGCCGTTTTATCTGCGTCTAAAACACCGTTGTTTTTTGTATGTTTTCCCGGGAAACCCAATTTGACTTCGGGGGTATCCAAAAGGGGACGAAGGGCCCCGGCTGGCTCGCCCGCCATAGAGGTGTTGTCCTTTCCCCCAGCCCCCCGCGCCCATACCCTGAGCGGACCTTCAGCACACCCGGAGGGGGTTTTTCAGAAAAAAAGCATGGGCCCTTTTCCACAGATAATGTGGATGTTTGACTTTCTTAAAGATGAATCAGGCATGTATCTTCTGATGAGGGTTGTGGCCCCAAATTTTGCCGGAGGTCCCCGTTTTGTTGCTGGTTATTTTCACATTCCTTTTCCAAACAAAATGGTCCTCTTGAAAAAAACTTTTTTTTAAAAAATGATCATTTCTTACGGGAAAAATTTTTTTTTTCCCATTTCCCCAACTTCATTTTGCTGGTTTTGTTTTGTGAGGGGGCCCTGAAAAAAGACACCAAGGTTTCATGACAAAACCATTTTTCCCTTTTTTACTCATTTTCTTTTTTAGAATTTTTCGCATTGTCAAGGGTTTTTGGGGTTCATTTTGGGCCTCCCCAATTTTTTAACAGTGGCTGAAAAGTCATTTTTTTAATTTTTTTGGGGGTCATGTTGTGTGAGATACAGCAAAAATTTATGGTCCTTTGGAACAAAAATTGTGGCTTTTAAGTGGCATTTCCCCCTCAAAATTTTTAAAAAATCAGTGGCTGGAAGCATTTTTATAATTTTTTGGGGGCCCATGTTGTTTGGTCCTATTCTAAAAAAATTGTTGTTTCTAATAGAATTTGTTTTAAACAATTGTCAAAAGGGGCTCAGGGGTCATTTTTTAAATTTTTTGGGGGCCCCTTTTGCTGTGACATGCGCTTTACTACAGGTCCCAAATTAAAAATAAATGTTGTTTCTAACAAAACATTTGTTCTTCCCAATTGCCCAAAGGGGGGTCAAGGGTCTTTGTTTTTAAATTTTTTTGGACCCCTTTTTGCTGTAAAATTGCGTATACAAAGGCCCTTTTAAAAAAAATTGTTGTTTCTAACAGACATTTGTTTTAAAAATTGTCCAAAGTGGTCAGGGGTTAAATTTTTTAAAAATTTTTGGGGGGCATTTTGCTGTGACTTGAAGCTATACAACAGGTCCTATTAAAAAAAATTTGTTGTTTTTAACAGACATTTTTCTTCAAAATTTGTAAAGGGGTGGCTCAAGGGGGGATGCAGCTGTTAAAAACAGGTTAGGAGGAAAAGTTAATGGCCCCTTTTTGAAAAATTGACTTTTTTTTGGGAAGATCTTTAACATAGTTATCAACCCCTGTATTGAAAAAACCCCATTTTTTTAAAATTAAAAAAAAAGAAAAAAAAAAAAATTGGGGGTTTTTCCCCATCCTTTTTTAAAAAAATGTTTTTTTCTAGAATTAAAGAAATTAAAAAACTTGATGTACAAAATAGCTGTTAAAAAAATTCCTCTGAATTGTAAAAGGGGGAGGTACAGGAAAAACTTGCCCGGGGTAGGTTATTCAGGGCCCCGGGGAGTATGGAGCAGGAAAAGAGAACAAAATACAGAAAACCATTTCCTCCAGCACTTTGAGTAAAAAAGAGGAAAAAGAATGCCCGAAAAAGGGCACCTGGGTGTAAAAGGAGCGTTAACCACCGAAATTTCCAACAAGGGGAAGCTCAATTGGTTGCACTTTTTACCCCGGGGGGGGAAAGGGGTTCCCGGGTATTGACGTTAATGAGGAAGGCTGGAAATTCTCACACTTCCCCTTCCGGGACTTGCTTCAGACGGGCAGTTTTTGTTTTCTGGGGTCCAAAAGGGCCCTTTTTAACCCGCGTGTTAATAGATGACGGACGCCGCCTAGGCTCTCACCCCCCACTGTAACTCCGGCCCCCCGGGTCATGTGTGGGGACAGGGGCAGGTATTTTCAATGTCCAGTTAAATAAAATGGTGGTTGGGAAAAACCCCTTTTCCCGCAAATTTTTAAATTTTTGGGTTTTAGACAGGTTTAAGGGTCAGCTGTTTGGGTTTAGGACGGGTTTTTTCAATGTCCAGTTCAAAAAAAAATGGTTTTGGTTTAAAGACTCCTTTTTTCCGGGACTTTTTAATCTGGGGGTTTTTGGGAAAGGGTTTTAAAGGTCCCTTAAATGCCGGTCCAGGACAGTTCTAGTCAAAAGGGCCCGTTTTAACTAAAAAAGGGTGGTTGAAAGATTCTTTTTCCCCGGCACTTTTTAAAACTGGGGGGTCAGAACCCCCCTTTTAAGGGGGCATGCTGCGGTCCCGGGCAGGGGGTTTTTCAAAAGTAAAATTTTAACTAAAAAAAAGGTGGTTTTAAAAACTCCTTTTTCCGGCCTTTTTAATTTGGGGGTTTAGACAGGTTTAATGGTCATACTGTGGGGCCAGGAAGTTTTAGTCAAAATTTTTCCCGTTCAAAATTAAAAAAGGTGGTTGAAAAACTCTTTTTCCGGCCCCTTTTTAAACTGGGGGTCCCGGGGAAAGGTTTTTAAAGGTATACTGGGTCCAGGACGTTCTAGTCAAATTTTCCCGTTCAAATTAAAAAAAGGTGGGTTTAAAGGGGGGGGCTTCTTTTTCGGCACTTTTTAATTGTGGGTCCCGACAAAGGGTTTTAAAGGGGATGCTGCGGTCCAGGGCAGGGTTTGTCAATGGGCCCCGTTTTAAATAAAATGGTGGTTTTAAAGGGCTCCCTTTTTTCCCGGCCCCCTTTTTAATTGGGGTCAGGGCAGGTTTTAAAGGTCATACTGTGGTCCAGGGGCAGTTCTTGTCAATGTCCAGTTCAACTAAAAATGGTGGTTTAAAGACTCCTTTTTCCCGGGACTTTTTAATCTGGGGTCAGGGCAGGGTTTTAAAGGGGCATTTCTTTCGGTCCAGGACAGGGTTTGGCAATGTCCAGTTTAACTAAAAAAGGTGGGGAAAAGGGCTCCTTTTTCCGGCATTTTTAATCTGGGGGGCAGACCCGGGGTTTTTTGGTCTTTCTGTTTGGGACCCCGGGGCGTTCTAGTCCCAAGTCCAGTTCAAACCCAAAAAGGTGGTTTAAAGACCCTTTTTTTCCCGGCCCCTTTTTAACTGTGGGTCAGACAGGTTTTTGGGTCAAAGCTGCGGTCCAGGACCGGGTTTGTCAATGTTCCGTTCAAAATAAAATGGTGGTTGAAAGACTCCTTTTTCCCGGGGACTTTTTAATTGGGGGTCAGGGGAAAGGGTTTTAAAAAGGTTTATTTCTTGGTCCAGGACCAAAATTCTAAAATCAATGTCCAGTTCAAAATAAAATGGTGGTTGAAAGAAACCCTTTTTTCCCGGAAATTTTTAATCTGTGGGTCAGACAGGTTTAAAAGGGGCCCTGCTGTGGTCCCGGGAAAAGGGGTTTTTCCTTTTCCAGTTTTACTAAAATGGTGTTTCAAATTACTTTCTTCCCGGAACCTTTTTTAATTTTGTGGGTTTTTGCAAAGGGTTTGGGGGGTCATGTGCCCTTCCCGGAAAGGGATTTCAATGTCCAGTTCAAGAAAATGATGGTTCAAATAATACTGCCTTTTGGCACTTTTTAAAATTTTTGGGTTTATGCAGGTTTTTAAGGGTCAGGGGTGTGGTACAAGGGCAGGGATAGTGAATGGTCTGGGGACTTTTTTTTTGTGGTTTTATAGCCCAAGTGTTTTTGGCCCAAGATGTTTTTACGGATTCCCCTTTGATGTTGGGCTGTTTTAAATTTCCGCTTTTTCAAGCCTGTTTGGGTGTTTTGAATGGAAGGGGTTGTTTCTCTCCCATTGACCTTTTAAAGGTCTTTGGAGATGAACGGTTTGGGCTATTGAAAAAAAACCCTTTCGTGGTGGCCGACTATCGCTTTTCGCCCCATGTCGAAAAAGCCAAAAGTAAACGCCCAACATAGTTTTTGATGTCTTGTGGACTTCTTCCTCACACACAATCAATCTTCCGTCAGCGCAGGTGGCGTGATCAGTACATCACACCGCATGTGCTGCTTACTTCCGTAGCCAGTCTGAGGGAGTCGGCCCCAAGACCCCACAGGGCCCAAGTAGTAAGCAGCGCAGGTGGGTGTTGTTTTCTGATCAGGCATCCGTGCTTTGAGTCCCCCGACCAGGGGGGATTTCTGAGAGCTTGCGTCACGCTTCCACACCGGATACGAGCTCCAGGCGTGAGCTGCTCAGCGGGGGAAAAAAGAAGGGAGATTGAATAAACCCTTTTTTTTTTTAAAAAAAAGGGCAGATACAGTACAGTGGGCATGTATTTACCCTTACAATGGGAAGTATATGGCTACAGGGGTCAAAGTATATAAAATACAGGGAGCGTATAAGGGGTAAAAGGTGCCATGTATAAACATACAGGGTAGTATACGGCTAAAGGGGACATGTATATACCTATAGAGGGAAGTATACAGTTAAAAGGGGCTTGTATATATCTACACTGGGCATTATATGCTATAGTGGGCATTATATGACCACAGGGGTAATGGGATTTTATACCCGGGGGGGCTGTATATGGCTACAGGGGGGCATGTACACTCACCCGGCCACTTTATTAGGTAACCTGTCCCCAAATGTCGTTAAAACTTAAATTTTTAATTTAGCCCCAAACACATGGGGGCAAACTAGTGCCTTAGGCATGTAGGGCATGGGTCAAGACAATTTCCTGAGTTCAAAAACCCAGCATCGTATGGGGAAGAAGGTGATTTGAGTGCCTTTGAACGTGGGGATGGTTGTTGGTGCCCCCGAAGGGTGGTCTGAGTATTTCAGAAACTGCTGATCTCCTGGGGGTTTTTACGCACAACCCTTCTAGGGTTTACAGAGAATGGGCCCCAAAAAGAAAAACATCCCGTGAGCGGCAGTCCCGTGGGCGGGAAATGCCCTTTTTAATGGGCCAGAAAAGGGCAAAAGGGGAATGGGGCAGACGGGGTTTGAGCTGATTTGAAAAAAACAAAAGGACCCCAAAAAGGCCCCCCCGTTAAAAACCCAAAGGTTAGGAAAAAAGCATTCCCGAAACGCAAAGTAAAGGCGAAATTTGAGGAAAATGGGTAAAGCAGAGAAGGGCCACCCGGGTGGGCCCCTCCTTTAAATAAGAAAAGGAAAAATGAGGCTTTCCCAAATTTTCCCCCAAACTATCCCAAATTGGAAAATTTGAAGATTGGGAAAAAAGGGTTGCCCGGTATGAGTCTCCCATTTCTGCTGCGACATTCGGGGTGGTAGGGTCAGGGAAATTTTGGCGGGCCCAAAAACCCTGAAAAATGGATCCTCCTGCCTTGGGATCAACGGTTCAGGGGTGGTGGGGGTGGTTCATGGTGTGGGGAATTTTTTCCCTTTGGGACTCTTGGGGGCCCCCTTGGGAAACCCAAATTTGGATTGTTTTCCCAAGGGGCCAAAAGCCTTTCCCTGGGGTTTGTTGCTTTACAATTTTCCAAACCCTTTTTGACCAAAAAATGTTTCCCCCAAAATCTGATGGCTAAAAAATTTCGCAGGTAATGCGCCCATGGCATAAAGCTGGAATCATTCAGCTGGTTTTCCCTTTAACATGAGGAATGCTTCCCAGCCCTTGTTGAATTTTATGCCCGAAGAATTGAGGCAAACTTAAGGCAAAAAGGGGTCCAAACGTTACTAGCAAAGGTGGACCTAATTAAAAATGGCGGTGAGTGTTTGTACCTACATGGGGGGGTATACAGCTACAGGCTGATTTTACCCTTAAATGCACGGGGCTGTATACAGCTACAGGGGGCATGTATATACCTACAGGGAGCATATGTATCTACAGGAAGCATGTATACCTATAATGGGCTGTATACTTATAGCAGCCTCTATATTCCTACAGAGGGCATGTCTACACCTACAAGGAGCTGTATGCAACTTCAGGGAGCATATATACCTACAGGGTGCATGTCTACACCTATAAGAAACTGTATAAACCTTCAGGGAGCATAGATACCTACAAGGGGCTGTACATACCTATAGGGGGTCTACCTACTAACAGGTAGTTACCTACCTACTGGGAGCCGTTCTCCTGCCATCATGTTGTTTATAACCGCGAAAGTTTCCCACCAGAAAGTGCTCAAGAAGAGGGAAACAACAATAAATGCACCAAAAGTTTGGGGGGGGATTTACAAAAAAGCGACCACCCCCTTGCCAAATTAAAAAAACCCCCCCAACCCAAAAAGAGCACCCCCTTTGTGTAAGTGAGGAGTGACCTATTTTTGGGAAGGCCATGTCAGGATTGGACAATAAAAGAGGAGAGGGTGCATATAGAAAGTCTAGTCCCTCCTTCTAAACATTCACCAAAAAGTTTAGTTGCTGAGCAAGTGTTGAGGGGAAAAGCAAAATTTGGGGATGTCCAAACAACAAGACGGGGATTGCTTTATTGGTACTTTCCAAAAAAATTCTGTAACACCCTCTTGGAGAGAAACTTCAGAAGGACCTGAAGAGTTTTCCTTTCGGATTTTGGAAAGTGCTTTGCAAGTCCGAAGCCACCCAAATCCCCAGTTTGTGGCCAAAAAGGGGCCAAGTAAAGGGGCCCCCAGAGTGACCCCAGCTAACACCACATCAGCTGAAGCTGACCAGCCTCGTGGAAGGGATACCCGGGCCCCGACCAAACCCCGGAACTGAAGTTTGGGAAATTTTGGGGTGAGGAAATGGAAAAACATGGAGCGTCTTCCCTGAAAAAAAAGGTGCAGATAGACAAACCCCCCCATTTTAGGGCAAGTTCCCGTGATCCTGAAAAGGGCTATAGAAGTGCCCCCCTCCCGATCACACCACTGCTATGGTTCGGGCTAGTCCTGCTGCAGATACTTGAACTGTTCCCGCGTGTGTGAGTAAAGCCGTGTCTCTTGCTCTGCAGCTTACCAGGCCAAAGCAAAATCCGGTACACTATCATTCACACCTTGTAGAGACTATTGCTAAAATATGTACCTCGATTGCAGAGCAGAGACAAGCGGAGAGAGGCCGAAGCCTATATGGACGACTGGGGAGAAGCAGACTTCTGAATGGCAGCATGTTGCAGCACAGGTACTGTGACCATTGAGTAGTCATCAATAGAAGAGCTGTGAAAAGTAGAGACAGGCCTTTGGCTTACCATAATTTGCTGCAAGGGTTCCGAGTTTCTTTATACCAAATGTGTGGAAATTTATGAAGTCTGTGCTGCAGCTGTGGAGCAACTTGATCTGCCCTTAGTTCTACATGATCTCAAGTCGTCATCACTCAGAGAAAATTGGGAGCAAGAAGAAGAACACAATGATGAGCCCGTCATAGAGCAAACAGAGCCTGACATCATTTAGAGACCTTCTGCGACAGCAACGGCCAGGACTTCAACAGGAGGAAGAACAAAGCCATGAGCCAATGAAGACTAACATTATTCTGAGACCTACTGCAACAGTGACAGCAAAGGCCAGTATCTTCAACTGCACAGTGGGACGCTTGGACGAGTGGTCGGGAGGTAGAATCGTTCTTCAGCTACAGCAGTGGGAGATTCCAGACCGGGCCGGACATGGGGGCGCAGCCCTAAAGGGAGGCCTCACATGACCTGGTGCGACAGCTCCAGCGTGGGTTAGAGGGGGTTGACGTGCGCCGCGTGGGGGGCGGTGTATAAGACTGCGCCCCGCACTGTGCGGGAACAGTCATGCGGCCAGCAGTGAAGAAGTCTCACCCTCCTTCCCCTTGGGGTGGACATTGGTTTGGATGATTGGTTGGGTTTCAGGTTGCGGTATGGACACGAATTTGGTGTTTTTGATTGTCACAGTGGCAGGAGAGGGATGGGGTCCTTGGAGTCGGCGCAAATTAGTGGGGGAGTCAGGTTCTGCTTGGCTCCCAATTTTGATGGACCGGTCTGGCGAAGGTGGGGGTTCCACAGGGCAGGGTCCTTGGGAGCTGGTAAAGAGTGGTTAGCCACCTGAGGTGGCTTTTTGGTGCCCTTGAGCCAGGGGTGACGACTGAGGGTAATCCAAAAACGTACGCATAGGCTGTATGGACAAAACATTTATCTTTACTTCATTTTTATAAATTGGTGCATGAAAAACATAGTTCTATGACGAACACCTTAGGCAATGAAAAACATATGGATACGTGGCAGTACTTAGCTGTATAACATCTCCTATTTAGGAGGTAAGTGATAGTCCCATAGTAGACTTGTTGGAGCCGATCATGCTGAGATGCAGCATGGCGGCACTGGGCTGCATTTCCAGCATGATCGGCTCAACAAGTCTACTATGGGACTGTCACTTACCTCCTAAATAGGAGATTGCTATACAGCTAAGTACTGCCACGTATCCATATGTTTTTCATTGCCTAAGGTGTTCGTCATAGAACTATGTTTTTCATGCACCAATTTATAAAAATGAAGTAAAGATAAATGTTTTGTCCATACAGCCTATGCGTACGTTTTTGGTTTACATAGGGGAGTCTAAGCAAGGTACTCCTAACGGCTGGGACTACTACGTGTGCACTGTTAACATACGGCATTGTTTGCAATGTTTGACTGAGGGTAATCTACAGAGAATAGGAGTGACAAGTTTTCGCCAGACCGTGTTAGGAGTATCGTAGCTCCAAGGACCTCAGCCCCAATTGGTTCTCTTCATGGGTGTTCTGGAATGTGCCAGAATATTTTGGGGAAGTGGTTTTATAGTGGGATGAATGGGTATGCAGAAGTTATACTCTTTTGTATACGATTATTTATGTTTATTCATTGTTTGTTAATAAAATGGCTATTGTGGCCAATTCATCCAACCTATGTCTCAGTGTCGCTATTGGGTTGGGAAGTTGAGGGGTTGGATCATTGGCCTTGGGTCAGCAGAGCATAGGTGTTGCTCAGGGTCAAGAATGAGCCAGCATTAGCATTCATTGTCCGGTAACATACTGCCCCATGTTCACCCTTGCTGTAGTGCCCTTGCCCTCATCCGGCCCATCCCGGTCCTTTTATGTCACCACGTACCTTCTGGCTTCTACTCATGTTATCCCCACTCTACCACCTGCTACAGCAACTCAAGAGCCAATTAACACTGGGTCTGCCCTTGGTCTTTTCCAGTCTATTACTGGAGATTGGGTATACTGTGGCGCAAGATTCCCAGGGCCCATTAAAGTGGCACGCAGACAAGCTGTTCTCCATGGAAAGCAAATTGTTATGGTCTCCAGAGTCTCAAAAATGCCAGTCAGAGCTCAATTCCATGGCCTGCCTTACTATGATCCCTATATGTTCCCTCTGTAAAATACAATTCTCTGGTTAGTCTGTGGGTTTAAGAACTTCTGTGCATTTGTCCCTGTTGGACTCTGTTACTGCAACATTATGTATAAGAACTGTGAGACTTGATGGACTATGACCCCCATCACCTTGGGGGCCATAGACATGGTTTACAAAAAAACTTTACTCAGGTTGGCTAAGTAGCCATTTACCCCTCTATCCCTTTGTCCCGTAGACCTTTTACACCTATGTGGACATTGTGATTAAACCCCTGTGTTGATGCCTAATGCAGCAAGGACTCTTCAATCAAAGAGCTTCTGGACCTTGCATCGTGCCCTTAACCCTTTCCCTATTTAACCCATAACCCAGTGCACGGCCCCATTTTAACTCTTTATTCCCCAAGGTTCATATATTATGGACTCTGTGGTTACTCAAAGCCTTGAAGGATTTTATGTGTGTTCTTTTATAAGTGAAAAATATATGCAGACAGTTTTATGGTAGATGTTTTACGCAAATGTTTTAGAGTATTAAAGCATACGCACCTCCTAACCTTTTTCTATAGAGCCCTCCTTTAAAGGGGTTTTGCCACAAAGTCATTTCATTCCTCCTTTATCCAGCTTCAGCTTTTAGTGTTCTTTTTTTTTTTTCTTTTGTCTCACTTGAGCATATGATGCAATTCACTTGAACATATTATGTATTTTATATTATCACTTTTATTGTTGTAGTACACTTATTGGATTGCACTTGGGTTGGTCACATGTCTCGCTCTTTTTATTTTTTTCTTTTATTTTTTTCTTTCTTTTTTTATTTTATCAATATATATATATATATATATATATATATATATATATATATATATATATATATATATATATATATATATATATATATATAAAATTTTGTATTATGTCTTATTATTGCTTTTATTATTTTGTTGAGTCATTTTTACTTTTTTATTTTTCTTCGTTTGTGTCAGTATATACTTAATATCCTTCTTCTCCTTTTCTCTCTGTTTATGATGTCCTCTGTTTCATTTGTGGTCTCCGGTCTTCACTTACTGTGGGCTGCCATTTTTTGGTGGGTCTTTAACTTATTCTTAGAGTTTGGTCTTCAGTGTCTCCATTGATGTTTTCCACCATTTTTGGTGGGTCTATTTTAGTTGCATATGCTCTGGTTACTGACGCCGTGCCAGAGCATATGCGTTTTATATCCTTTGTCCTTTTCTGATAACGTCCGTGTTTCCGGTCTGCGTGCTGGCGTCGCACGTGGTCCGTGATTCATGTGACGGACTCAGCTAGACAAATGGGATACTTCTACCATCGGGACCACAAGGTAACAGGGGATATTGCTTTCAGCTGTTTGTCTGTTTACGCTATTGGATGTGATAACCTTTTTAAGGGAGGTGAAGTTAGTTGTGTGTTACCCCCTGATGAAGCAAGGTTGGAGAAACGTGCGTTGGGGTCTGTCTGTGCCTCCTCTGGGTGGATATGCGCTCTTACTATGGGTGATTATATGGTGACATATCATTGATTGTTTTGTATAGTTATATGTATATTTGGTTATATACTATGTTATTTATTTGACATGATTATGCACCTTATGTATACCACCTAGTGTGGGGTTGTATCTTTGTGGCACCACCATTTTTAGCTATATGTATTTGGTCTTTGTATTTTTGTGTTTTTATTATACATTTGAAATTAATAAAAAGTTTTGTATATATGTATTTTTGGTAGTTTTTTATATATTGGTGTTGGTTAGAATTTTGGTTTACTACCCTGTTCCATTATATTTTTTGATATATTGGTGTTGTTTTCAAAAGAGGGCATCTGTGATTTTTTTTTTTTTTAATTGCGTATCATGTGACCCAGCAGTCTGACATCACCATGCCGTTCCTCTCTGTGTGCTCACTCTAGTCAAACAAATGTCTGTTGTACAGATCTGCAAGTAGCTACAATGTAGCTGAGTGGTTAGAGAGCCTGCCTTCCATTATCGGAGTCTTAAAGGAGTTGTCTCCCCACAGGGTTTCAAAGAATGCATGAAAGAAATTCTCTGTCACTTCCTGGTTCATACTAATTTGCATAAGCTCCGTGCTTGTACAGCATAAGCTCCGTGCTTTCAGATGCTAATTATATTAGATTAGCTTCTCAAACTACTTGAAGGACTTCTTATCTGATCCCCAAAACAAAAGCCCTAATTACAGAGCTGTTTACTTGAGATAAATCAAGCTTTTTACTGTCTGGCAGCACAGGACACTGCAGACCTGTGTGATGACTCACTCTCTGTTATCTCATTGAACAAACAGCCCCAGGAGATTTGTTTACAGGTTGGTTACTGAGGGAACTGAAATAGCCATGGAGGTAATAAATTCACTTGTATCTCTTTAGGGAAAACAGAGGAACAATGCAATATATTTGGAAAATGTCTTTATTTTGTGTTCCCTACAATTTGAAAGCTATTCTTTGTAGCGAGACAACCCCTTTAAGTTCAAATCCATGCAGGAGCCAAATATACAGTTTTTTGTACATATGTGATTGTTTTTTTTTTATTATTATTTATTTGCACTGTTTGTCTAATTACTAAGGAGTACAGAGGACAGGAGTACAATGACAGCACCTGGGGTTGAACACTCGCTCAGCAGTGAGTGTGTGTGATTACTTGGCAGGAAATAGACAGTAGCTGACTGAGAGAGCTGACATCTGAGCATGTGTGGCCAGGATTGATGAGCTCTCATCCCTGATTGTTTCCCCTGGAGATGAGCTGTACACTATGGATCAAAAAGGTAGCAGCTAAAACAAAAATGGTGCAGAATTTTTAATAATGATGAAATGTTTCTTATTTAATTTACAAGCTTCCCACATCAATTTTACTTTGTGGCAAAACCTCCTTAAGTTAAGCTGCTAAAGATATGTTGAGGCTGCTGTACTGTGAAGGGGAGTATGTAATGTACAGGATTAACATTTTTCATGCCTTACTAACCCTTTAGGTACATTACAAGTATTTTGCATATGGTTTGGTGTAGTAGTTATTTATTTTTTATTGTGTTAATTATTCACTGTTGAATTTGTATTTTGGTTCAGTAACTTTGACTCATGTAATTATGCAGAATATTTTCTTACTTCTGAATAAACTTTTCAGTGTATTGTGTCTGGAGAATGTGCTTTTAATTGAAGTATTTAGATAGTCATGATGTTTGAGTTTTTCACTATGCTAGTGAATGTGCAAGCCAGCATCAGGAGGGTGGTTACCATTGTTACTAGAAAGGAGGGGGGATAGTTTATAACTTAAGCTAGGGCTTAGGGCATGTCCCCATGGAAGGTTTTACAGGCGGTTTTCTGGACAGTTTTTTTAGACCGCTGTCAGTCCGAAAAGCTGTCGCCCGGTTTTTGAGCAGAGCATAAACCTGTCAACACGAAGGGGGACAGGCTTTTCTCCAGCAGCTGCGGAGAAAAGCTATCACACTGTGACCGTGTAAACGGCCCCAAAACAGAGAAAATACCGGTCGGATGATCTGACCGATGTTTGCTCTGTGTCGAGTAAATGGCCCTTTAGAGTTCATTGTGTGTTCTCTTTGATGGAGAGATAAAATACAAGATGGAGGGGTGACATGACACTTGACGCTCGGGTTCCTGGTCAAACTGCAGCTGCTAGACCCAGGGTTATTTCCCAGCCACAGATTTCTGTAAAATCTATGGAGTATGGAATTCTTTGGAAAGGAGGTGCAACCTGTCAGATCGGAGGCATCTTAGAATTATACAAGACGCAGTGCAAAGTTCAGCCCGTGTTGGTCTGTGGACCTGATGTTGTCCCAAATTTGCCTCCAGCCTTGCTCATTAACCCATCTAGTTCTCCAGGAGTAAGAGAATACTCCTTGTTAGATTAAAGCTGAAAGAAAGTAGTCCATTGCTGGTTCTCCTGGGGTTATGCTCCTTGTAGTCATAATCCGGAATCACAAAGGGACCTTATTTTACAGAATGGTTTCCCTGCTGCTCGTGTGCGCTAAGAAAGGACTGTGGAACTAAAGGAAAGGAATTCTGTGTCTTGTATCTATCTGAGAAATAAAAAAGGACTTGTTCATACTTCACCATTAACCCTTCGTTTCCTCTTCAGTGGTCCCAGAGGGCATGAGAGGTGCGGTTGATAAGAGTGTGAGCCACCGTGACCAGAGTCACAGCCTCTTTCAAAATAGCTACCGCTGCTTCCAGCCCTCTCCTCTGCACCCAGTTCACTACATATACTCTGCAGCTACTTAGCATTTTAAACACAAACCCAATTTTTACCATTTGTGTACTTACAGGACATTGATTTATTCTCTGCCTATATACAAGAGCTGGAAACACATCAATGAAAACACATAACGCACAGTTCTGAATGCAAACAGGGAAATCTGCTGAATAGCAGCCACTGCCATAAACAAATATTATGCAAATTGCACCATAGGAATATTCCCGCACACGGGCAGTGATTAAATACCTTGTTGCTCCCTTGTAATGAGTGCTAGAGGCGTGGGAAAATCTTCTGCCTGAAAGATTAGAAATAAGAAACCAGATCTAGCGAACTATTTGTCCATACACAAAGTTAACAAATTCTTAATCATACCTAGCAGCCCCATGTAACAGCAGCACGCGTGGATTTGTCTCAATGTCTTTGTGTCAAGAACAAAAGAAAAGTTGTAATTGGATTTCAGATATTTTACCTAAAGCTTAGAAGTCACATCTATTAGAAAACCTGCTGCTTCCTCTCCTGCTTATCGCAACCTGTGGCTACATCAGACAGCAGCACATCACGTCCAGCCGGCAGCACATCACGTCCAGCCGGCAGCACATCACGTCCAGCCGGCAGCAGCACATCCCGTCACGTCCAGACGGCAGCACATCCCGTCACGTCCAGACGGCAGCACCAGATCCCGTCACGTCCAGACGGCAGCACATCCCGTCACGTCCAGACGGCAGCACCAGATCACGTCACGTCCAGCCGGCAGCAGCAGATCACATCTGGTTAAAATGAATTTATTTGAAAATGGTGCTGCTAGAAATTAAAGACAATAATACTTATCTAACCCTTCCCCTCCGATTTAGCGCTGATTTCTGGGACCAACAGGGAAACAGAAAACTAGTAAAGAGCAGCAGAAGGGCAGCGCTGCAAGGAAAGGGAGATGGGGATAAGTATCCTTATTTTTATTTTCTAGCAGCATAACTTTCAACTAAAATTTTAATAGAGTCAATCCAACCCCATTAGTTACACAACTCCCACATTAATATAGATTATACAAAGCCTGAGAGGTAAAATACAAATATTTGGATTTCTGTACGTAGGAGCAGTATTATAGCAGTTATATTCTTGTACATAGGGGCAGTATTATAGTAGTTATATTATTGTATATTGGAGCAGTATTATAGTAGTTATAATCTTGTACATAGGGGGCAGTATTATAGTAGTTATATTCTTGTACATAGGAGCAGTATTATAGTAGTTATATTCTTGTACATAGGATCAGTATTATAGTAGTTATATTCTTGTACATAGGGGGCAGTATTATAGTAGTTATATTCTTGTACATAGGAGCAGTATTATAGTAGTTATATTCTTGTACATAGGAGCAGTATTATAGTAGTTATATTCTTGTACATAGGAGCAGTATTATAGTAGTTATATTCTTGTACATAGGGAGTAGTATTATAGTAGTTATATTCTTGTACATAGGGGGCAGTATTATAGTAGTTATATTCTTGTACATAGGAGCAGTATTATAGTAGTTATATTCTTGTACATAGTAACTAGATCACTGTAAAATGAAACAAGGAGCAGAGAGAAGCGCACCTCGTGCACATAAACTTTTGTATGAAGTTTAAAAGATTCTGGTGTATTGGTCTCTCACCTGGACGAGTTGTGCGAGGTAAATGGCACAACTCATATAAGCGTTTGTAGCAAATTGACGATCCCCGAGGATCAAAGCCGAGCAGCCAAACTCCAAGTCAGGTCGGTAAGCCCTCCACAGATTCTCGGTGGTCTCCGGCAGCAATAGATAATCACTGTGTTTTCACTCCTCACCATAGGCAAGCAGGAAAACTCAGTAGAAAACTTGGTGTAGCGCTCAGGCGATGGGTAGAATAAAATAAAATAAAATAAGGGACGAGACACTAGGCATCTAGCCAATTAATATGTCTCTTTAATGTCCAAATTAAAAAGCAGAACAGCAAGACGCGTTTCCCGAGGATCTACCTCGCTTCATCATTTGAAAGTTTTCACACTGCATGGATTGTCCTTTTTATAAAAAATTTTTTTTTTTTACAATCATCAAAAAAACTTAAAAAATGTTAAAAACAAGAAAAAAAAACCACTTTCATTTTTGTTAAAAAGATAAAAATAACTGTAAAAAATATAAAAACTTTTTAAAAAATTTTTTGGGAAAATGCCCCTTAATCTCAAAATTTTAAAAGAGATTTTAAAAAAGAAAAATTTTAAAATTGTACTGCATTCCCGGGGGGAAAATAGGGAGAGCACTTGTTGATTACCAAAAAATTTTAAAAAACCAATATTTGGGTTCACCCCAAATTTCCAGTTTATGTAGTTACTCTGGGAAAAAAAAGCAGGGGGTACTGTTGCTACATATATTTGTCAGAAAATTTAAAAATTATGCCCAAAAAAAAAAAAAAAAAATTTTATGCCCCGGGAAAAAGGGATGCACAAAAAAAAAAAAAAAAAAAAAAAAAAAAGTATGGGCCCCATAAAAGTATGCCCCAAATAAAAAAGATAAATAAAATGTATGCCCGGGTTAAAAGTATTCACCAAAAAAAAAAAAAATCGGGGGATTTCATTTTATTTGTTTCATTTTTTTTATTCGGGTTTTTACATTTCTATATTTGTTTGATAAAAATTTCATTTGTGCATTTAAAATTATGTTTCCCTTTTTTTTTGGGGGAAAATTTTTTTTTAGGGGGATACCTTTTTTTTTTTTTTTTTTTTTTTTTTTTTTTTTTTTGGGGCCTTTGTTTTTTTTTATTATTTATTTGTGCATACATTTATCGGGGCATACATTTTTTTTTTTTTTTTTGGGGCATACATTTTTTCGGGCAACATTTTTTTATCTAATTTTTTATTTGGGGGGTTTTTTCAAAACCCAAATTTTTAAAAACGGGAAAAAACATTTTTTTTTTTTTTTTTTTTTTATGGGGCCCTACCAATTTTTTTTTTTTTTTTTTTCCGGCAAAATTTCATTTATTTTTTTTTTTTTTTTGGGCATAAATTTTATTTTTTTGACAAATAAAAATTGTAAAAAAAAACAAAACCCCCAAAAGTACACCCTGCTGTTTTTTTTTAGAAATTAAATTTCATAAAGTGAATTTTGATAAACTAAAATTGTTTGGTTTTTTGGTTTTAAAAGGAAAGGGGCTCTTTTTCCCCAAATTTTTTTTTTAAATTTGGCAGTTTTTAATTTTTTTTTTTTTTTAAAATTTTTTATTTTGAAGTTGGTTTTTTTTTTAAAATTTTTTTTTTTGGGTTTTTTTTTTTTTTGTTTTTTTTTTTTTTTTTTTTTAACTTTTTTTTAAGTGTTTTTTTTTTATTTTGTTTTTTTTTTTCATTTTTTTATTTTTATTGTGTTTTTTGTTTTTCTTTTTAAAAA